>CAUYPK010095089.1:0-16405 GCA_963574355.1 Loris lydekkerianus | reverse complement strand
ATAATTACAAAGTCAGAAACATCCATTGAGTAAAGAACCTGAGCTATACTTGTTTGTAATTTCTGGGCATCATATGGGCAATGAAGCTCTTGAAAAAGACAACAAAAGCTAATTTTGAAGTAGTCATTCAACTTCAAAAGTAAGGAGTTTATCAGCTACATTTATAGGAATCAGGAGAGGAAGAGAGAATTTGAATGTCAACCCAAAGGAACATGATGCTGTTCTTTAATTTAAAGACAGGAAGTAAACATAAACATTTCAAGTAATACTGATCGTACTTTTGCTTTAACAGTGGCTGATGTGGTAGTGTGTTTTGATGGTAAAATTCTCTATACTAAGCAACTTGAGCTATCTTTCCAATTTTTCCTTCCACAGAAGATCACAAATATGATATTTTATTTTCATTTTATGAGCAAGAAAAGCTTGACAAGCCTCTTCTGGATTTATTTTACTACCCAATTTCCAGCTGCTATCTCAAAGCAATTTACTATCAGGAGGGCACCAGAGCCACTAGCCTATAATTAGTAAAGGCTGTAATATCTAATTTTTACCAAAGGGAAGGATGTGATTATTGCAGAAGCCCTCCCTCTAATAATCTGAGCAAGTAAGTGGCCAGCTTCAAAGCACAAGACGGTAATGATTAGACTGGATGACAGGCACAGACAGGGATCTGTTAGATTATACTGAAAAAGGAGCTTGACAGCCATTACACATAATCCACCAATGGCCTTTTCTTCTCCCCATTCGCACTGCTTAGCCATATGACTTGGTGTCATAAAGGCATAACGTGTTTCTCTTTAAGATATAATTTTGAGATTCCTTGTTATAGCTACATCCCACAACCCTCCTTCAAGGTTCATTTTACTCTTATTTTTTGTTAAATACTTGGAAAAAGGCAGAGAGAGGAAATTTAAAATGAGTTTGCCATTTGATCATCTTATGCTTTATACTAGTTGTAGGGAGAGTCAAATTGAGATAAGAGAGTCTTCAGCTCTTTATAACTAAACATTTCACGTTTGCAATATTCATGCTAGTTACAAATGTTTGCTCAAATCTATCAAAGTACACTTCCATTTAAATAACTATTACATGGGCCGGTGGCTCACGCCTATAATCGTAGCACTCTGAGAGGCAGAGGCAGATGGATTGCTTGAGTTCACAAGTTTGAGACCAGCCTGAGCAAAAGCGAGAGCCCCATCTCTACTAAACATAGAAAAACCAAGGCAAGAGGATTGCTTGAGCCCAAGAGTTGGAGGTTGTTGTGAGCTATAATGCTATAGCAGTCTACCCAGGGCAACAGCTTGAGACTCTGTCTCAAACAAACAAACAATAAACAAATAAATATTACAGGAACTGACATTTTATTACTCCTCACAAACATGTTTAAACTCAAGACAAATTTACAAATAAAAAAACTGATATTTGAACTTACCAACCACATATAATGGTATGCTTTTCCTAAGAATTTATAGCTAAGAGATGACATCGGTATGTTATAATAAACATGGAAAGCATATGCTATTAAACTGATAATATCAAAACAGGTCAATGGTCCTCAACCGAGACTGGAAAAATGTCTCTGAAAGGATCTCACATCCTTTGTTATGATTTGAATATTTGTCTTCTCCGAAACTCATGTTGAAATTTAGTTCCCAATGTAGCAATATGGAGAGGTAGGAGTCTTTAAAAGGTATTTTGAGTCATGAAGACTTTGCTTTCATGAATGGATTAATAGGTTAAAAAATAATGGTTTATATGAAAAAAGTTGGTATTAGCAGCTTTGTAAGAACAGGAAGAAAAATCCAAGCTAGCATGCTCAGGCCCTTCACCGTGTGATGCCCTGCAATCCAGGTCTCGGAAGACAGTACCCAATCAGCAAAAAGCCCCTATCAGATATAGTCCTTCAGTCTTGGACTTCCCAGTACATAACTTACAAAAGAAATTTCTTTTATTTGTAAATTACCTAGTTTCAAGTATTCTTTAACAAGTAATAGCAAACAAAAGGAAATACCCTTCTTTCTTATTTTTTTTTTTTCATTCCTACAAGGCAATTTGGTTAGTCTGTTTTCATCTCTTCCAAACTATCCCATGTTAGACAATGGTGGGGTTTTCATTATATCAATTCTCAGTTATCCATATTATTGGCAATCTTCATACCCAGGTATGTAGCATAATGGTAAGCACTCTGGTGATTGTGGAAAAATATGAAGCCTTAAGCTTTCCCAAAGAAGAGTGTAGATGATTTAGAAAATAGGATAATTGCTTAGGATTAGCTAACCTAGTAGCCATTCTCAACTCTCTCCCATCTCAAAGCTGAAAGTGTATTTTCCTGTGCTCTCCTGTAGTCAGCGATAGCTATCTGACCCAGTCCCCACAAATAAGACAGAAGCAAAGGTGTGCTTGATATTTCTAGAGTCTTTTGCTCCTAACAAAAGGCACAGGCAGGCCTGGCTCTAGCTCCCTCCTTTCTCACGTCTGCCTTGATTATAAACACAACTCCTGGGTCTTTGGATGACATTTGCTTTCAGGAGGAAAAAGTCCCGAGTATCACATGAAGCTATTACAAATACTTTAAACCAAAAGCAGCAATCATTCACATCTAGATTTTTTGTTATGAAAAAAGTTCAAGTTAATCCTTATTTAAATCATTATTACTGGATTTTTTTTTTTTTTACTTGTAGCCAAAACTATTTCTGAGAGAGATACAACATAATTCCAGAAAGCACCAGAAGCTTACTTTCTTTTCCATCATTAGGCATCAACAGAAGACTATTATGAAAAGTGATTTTTTTCTTTTTTTAATTATTATTATTAAATTATAGCTGTATACATTAAAGTTTTTTCTTGATGGAAGTGGTCAGTGTGAGTTGGTAGAGAGGGAGGAAAACACTGCAGCAGAAGCAGCCATCAGAACAAAAAGATAAAGGGGCAAGACATATGTCTACAGAATATAGTAACTAGAATCATTAATCTAGAATACAAAAAAGAGACAAGGTTGGCCAGTAAGAAAAGAACGCTTTGAAAGAGAGGTTTGTGCGTCAGAGTGAAGTTTATGTTTACTGCGATGTATAATTTAGAGTGACTATTGGCTTGTCCAGTGATTCAGTCATTTATTTGGTGAGAGCCAGTTTTGTGGTAAATCTCAGAAATATAAAAATAAAAACACCTGGTCTTGCACTCAAGGAAGTTACAGTTTAATACAGGCAAAATGTATCGGGTTTCAAACTAGGAAACAAATGATTCCGGGTACTTCAAGTCCAATGAAATGTAATATAAGGAAATGGGTATTTACAAAACCTCTAAAGGGAATAAAGGGTCCAAATCTGGGGCTCACCGCAGGACAAATGAATTGAATTCAGAGTTGCATCACAAGGCTGAAAAGCAGAGGGCAGCAGTCTGCTAGTGCCACTACTGAATGGTCCACTTACCCACGAGGATGGCTTCCAGCTGGGGGAATGCCACTGCTTCTAATACTCACATGCTAACAGTTAAGCATTGAAAGGAAGGAAGAGAGAAGGAGGACCAGTAGGAAGGGAGGAAAGAAGGACAGCATTTAACTTCTGGCCACTGAAAAAGACAGGAGGGGGAAACTTTTTCACAGCCAGAGCCTTGGCTACTTAGGGATCTAAACATAGTTTTTAGTTTTCCAAAATCTCAAACAAGACAGATTGAAGATAAAGTACATGGAAACTGAAGAAGACAATATGCATTTTCTGCTGCAGTGACAGATGTTTAAAGCATCAATGAGTGTATAAAGGAAGAGAGTGGGTTAGGAAGGATTTCAAAGAAGCAGTGAAATTTGAACAGAACCTTGAAAGGCAAGTTGACACTTGCCAGGTAAACAGAATTGGGATTGTCATTCTAGGTTAAGTGCTCAGTTGAAAACGAGGAGAAGTATGTTACTGCCTGGGCATTCAGTACTTAGCTCATCTCTAGAGTGTGGGGTACAATGTGGGGAGGGTAAGGGAGGGAATGCTGTTTAAACAGAAAAGGAAAGGAAATGGTCAGATCATGGTGGGCCCTGAGTGCCATGTAGAAAAACTTGAAATGTAGAGAATGGGAAGTCAGAGCCAGGCGTGAAGTGGTGGAGTGCCCTGAATGAATTTAGGCTTCATTAGCATCACTCTGGACGCATGTGAATGTTACACTGGAGTATTTCAAGATAAGATGCAGAAAGGTGAGTTAGAAGGGCCGGGCAATAAAAAATGAGGGATGGAACTCAAGCTGGAGAGACTCTTGATGTTAAACAAGGAAAAAGTGAATTTGATACCCTGACAATGTGTTCATCTGGAAAGGTCATCTCCAAAAGACTTGGAATAAAGTTGAGAGATGAGGATTAGAAGGGTCTGAACTTGGGAGTAGGCATTTCCAAATGGGATCATAGATAACAAGAAATGCATGGGGGAAATATAAGTTTGGGTGGCTTTCATTCTTCTGAGGTCTGAGAAAAGTAGAAAAGAAATTGAGGGCAAAAGTCAGTTCATGCTCTTAAATTTTAAATCTTGGGAAGATGACATTGTTGTTGACAGTATTGGACAAGGCACACAAAAATTACCAGGTTGAGAGGTAGAAGAGAATGAGTTCTTTTTTGTCATGGCAGGATTTAGCATTTAAGTAGAAGAAAATTGTCAATACAGTTTAAACAAATGTATAGTTTTCCTGTCTTCAATGGAACTAGCTAACAATGAGATGTCATTTTTCAATAAAATATAATTTTATTTTATGGGAAATATAAACGAAGTTATTGAACTGCATGTGTCTCTGAAATCAGAGGCTAAGATGCTCATGGGGTAGAAAAAGGTACCAGGAAAAAGATGGACATCTAGGTAAGTGGATAGGGAAATGAAAATTTTGTGAGTATAACTTAAAATTTTTATAATACTGACCAAAAAAAGTGTAAAGAAAATGTTTTGCATAAAGCCTCAGTTTTAGATACTATTGCCCAATTTCTGAATTGAGGGTGTCAATTGGCTTCCAAGAACTATATACCAGCCTCAATTCAAAAAGATGAGACAGGGTTTTCTATAATTATATCGTCTGGGATTTTTCCATGAAAAATGAATGGAAAATAACGTGTCCAAATCTCTCTTGAACTTACTTTATCTTCTTTGAGCAAAACCCGTTTAAAAAAAACACGGCAAATAGCCACCTTTGGATCATTACCTGGATGCAAATGATAAAACAAGACACGTTCATCTTTGGGGCACTTTGTAATTAAAGTGTTTCTAAAAGTTCAAAGGTGGGAGAAAGCCTCACACATGTAAGCAAGACTCGTACCTTGACCTTTCAGCACAGCACTTAAAGACATGCAATGAATCACTGGTGATGCAAAGAAAGAGGTAAACACATTTTTTTCTGCTATAGCAAAAGGAACTACCTCTCACAATTTCTTATCTAACTCAAATTGCAGACCTTTGAAATGATTCAAATTTTCCTGTATGGTCTGTAGTAGACAATTTTCAGTCTGGAGCCCTTACCCAGAATTTTATTATCATCCAGTCATATCACATCACAACATCATCCAGAAAAATGCCCAGTATATTTTAAACACTCAACTTTTTTTCTAATTTACAATCTGTTATCTAATTTTTCTATTATAA
The DNA here is from genome assembly GCA_963574355.1 of Loris lydekkerianus. Lineage (NCBI taxonomy): Eukaryota > Metazoa > Chordata > Mammalia > Primates > Lorisidae > Loris > Loris lydekkerianus. The sequence continues at coordinate 10,805 of CAUYPK010095089.1, read as the reverse complement.
TATCCTCCTAGGTCAAATTGCCAGGTTTCTATCACTTGAGGTAAGCTCAAAAACATGTTGTGTCAATAAATAAAAAATAGATAGAAGCTCCTTAAATGAAAAGGATGCTTATTGGGGAATAAAACATTGCAATGAGAATACCCGTGCCATAGTAAACTATGTGTGTATTCAGAGAGGTAAAGGAAGACAAAAATTTTTAATGAAAAAAATTAGGAAAATTGTGCAATTATTTTGAGAGAATTGTCCCTGGTATAAAGATCAACAACAAGGCAAATACCAGCCAAAGGATGGGCATGTAGTTGCTGGGCAGAGGTCCTTGGGAAAGTACTTTTGTTATGTAAGGTTGTGATGGCTTTTGTGCAAAGTTGTGGTTTCAGTAGAATCTTTTGTGCTAATTTTGTTATCAGGCATATAAGCGTAGAACCCTCTCTTCACAGCCTTCCTCCACTCAATTTGTAAAGTTATTGTTTGGGGGAGTTTTAATAACTCCATTTTGATTCTGGCAACTTTCAAAGTTCTAATCAAATTTTAGACCAGGTATAGAAGCTCATGCCTACAATCCCACACTTTGGAAGGCCAAAGCGGGAGTTAGAGAATAGCCTAGACAACATAGTGAGACGCTTTTGAAAAAAAATGTGAATTAGCCAGGTATGGTACCATGCACCTGTAGTCCTAGATACTTGGAAAGCTGAAGCAGGAGCATCACTTGAGGCCAAGAGTTTGAGGTCATAGTGAGCTATGATCAGGCTACTGCACTCCAGTATAGGCAACAGTGAGGCCCTCTCTCTTAAAAATAAAAAAGAGTTTGGAGGAGTTACAACATTTGTGTATAACCAAAATTATACACTTCTACAATAGTTTTCTGTTTGACTTATTTTACTGATGGGATGTATTCCACCATAATAATCATATGACAATAAAGTAATAAAAAAAAATCCAAAGGATAAAAGAAATAAGGCTATGAGGTGATATCAGGGATCTTTTAGCATCAGCCCACCACTCCTACATCTTTTTGCTTGTAGTCTGAAATTTCTTCAACAAGGTATAAAGACTTTCATTTCATGGATATCCCTGGGAGAAAATAAAAGGGTGTGGCAGAGGAGAATTGCTGAATGCTGGCTGAACGTAGAAGTAGTTAGTTTCAAGGTTCCAAGTTGGAACACTGATATTCCCACTCAGAGGTATTGGTTGGATGTTCCTGGCTTAAATGGGAAGTGGAACCCAGTCCAGAAAAGAACACTTACTCTAAGACCTTATCCTAGTGTTTAGGCTAATGATGAATCACCTTCTGGGTCTTCTGACTGATAGCATTAAATACTGTTTGAAAACATTGAGTCAATAAAAAATGCCAACAGGTTTTGATAAGCAATGTGTGTGTGGGCATTGAAAATCCACCTCTTTCAGATTTCCAAATTTCATACCTTTTCACCCAAATCCTTAAGCTTTGGTGTGGGGAGATCGAGGGTAGGAATGACTTGTTTGTTCTGAGTCTACATTCTTTCCAAAGTGGCTTCTTGTCTTTGTATCATTCTCTACATCAATCCTCTCTCAATCTCTTTCTTTGAGGGCACAACTCCTTTCTTTTTAAACCTCCCACTTGTCCTCCCCCATTCCTACAGGAGGCACTCTTCATCCTCTGATCAGTTACCATTGACTTGGTAGATTAGGTCATTAGCTCTACTCAGAATATCAGGCCATGCAGAAGCTGCTCACCCCCTTGTCCAAGCAGGGGTATCCAACCTGCTGCCATGGGTCGTATGCTGATTTTGTGAGGACATTTTTTGCTTTTCTGTGGTGGTAGAAATCACAAAAAGTATGGAGGGGTCTTTTTTTTTTCTTGCTTATCAGTTTTAGTTAGTGTTTGTATATTTAATGTGTGTCCCAAAACAACTCTTATTCTTCTAAGGTGCAGCAGTGAAAAAAAGGTTGGACCCCAGGAAGAGAATTCATCACTAGGTTTCCTCTCATCAATGAAGAGTGATATTTGGAGTGGATATCACTACTTCAAAAGTGATATTTTTTCTTTCCTCTTATATCTAATCCTGCTTACAGATAAAAATCTCCATAAATACCAGAGATAATAATTATTTATTATCACCAACTTCTCAATGCAGCATTTTCCCCCAGAAAGGTGCAAGCCATGTGCCAAGCAGCTCAAGGGACTAGGCTCATTACACTTGGATGAATTTATTAAAATTTGCCCCCTGCTATTTTAACAACTTAAGGGTTCAGAACTTTCTTCAATGATTAGATGTGTGGTAAAATAATACAAAGTTGATCAACCCCAGAAAACTAATACGACTACCCAGTAACAACAAATGGAAGTAATTTATGTAATTTTTAGATAGCCACTATGATGTCACTCATGTTCGTCTTTTAACCTCTTATACTTTCCAGCCCAGAATGCAGAATTCTCAGTTTACTTTGCCTAGCTCCCCTACCCACCCATGGCATTTAATTTTCAAACATCCTCCTCCATATTCCCCTGTTATATCTTAAGTCTCCTATCTTTTCCTCAAGGACCCAGGAATTTCAAGCAATCCTTTAAATCCTTCAAAGCTCAGCCTTGCCCTGGAGAATCCAACTGTTGGTTTTATAGGCAGTAGGCTGAAACACATGTACTTATGTTTTGATCCTGAGAGTCACACTGCGGAAAGCTCAATTACAAGTTGAAGCAGAAAAACCATCATAAAATGATAGAACTGCCTTTACTTCAAATCTACACGAGATTATCTTCTGAGATTACCAGAACTGTGGGAACAGCTTGCTTCCCTATGGAACTAATACTAATGACCACAGAGCTACCTGCAGAGAAAATCTGGCCCTGTTCACTTCTGCAGAGAATCTCCAGAAATGTTCTTTTTTCTTTTAGTTTAGTGAAGCATGGAAGTCTTAGCAAACAACATTCTGTGTTTTGATAGTGAGCCAGTTGGGCAGGGTCCCTTGATAGTTCTGTGCTCTGTAAGTAAGCAATCACATTGCCAATGCTCAATAAATGTCACATATTGTCAACTATCAGTTACCCAGAGTGTAATGAGAGAAATGCCTTGGCACGAATTACCTCAAAGCTTAATCAAGAAGGTGTGTGATTCTGACACCATATCATAAAACAGATTGGCATTTTTACTTAAGCTGCTAGACTGTATACATTTGTTTTAATGATACATCTTTAAATTGTTCCAACTTGTTTATAGTGACAACTAGAAATCACTGAAATTATTGAACACCAGTAACAGAAAATTTTAATACACAGGCCAGTATTCCAGATGTTACTATGATAGCCCCAAATGGTTCTTGACTAATGTATCATGTCCCTTCAAGACCCCAATCTTTATGCTTTTCTCTCCTGGAATTTTCTTCCTGCCCCAACTCAATTTGTCCTCTTGGAAAATTCCAACTCACCTCATTGGGAAACTTTTCTTGAAGTAATTTTCTCCCACACAAAAAAAGAAATTGTGCTACCTCTTCATAACTCTGGTACTTGGAACAAAGCACATGTAAGGTATTCAAAATAGACAGATTTTGAAAAGTGCCTAGAACACAGAAGTGCCCAACAAATAATTGCTGAATGACTGAACAACAAATGAAGGATAACACTATAAATTATCCATTTTCTGTCCTTTTATACTACTCCATCGTGAATGTAAAAATGAGGAAATAAATGGGGAAGAGAATGGGGAAGGAGACTTTGGACAATATGAGTGACCTAGATCTGAAAATGACAATCCTCAATGGAGAGTTCTCCTTATCCCCAAAACAAGTAGAATGGGTTCAGTTTTTCAAAGACTCTATGTGACTTACATCTACTAAAAGGGAAGTCTATTAGGCAAGTCCTTAAACTACATTTCTAAACATCTCAGGCTACAGCAATCTGCAGCAACCGCATGAAGATGAATACAAGGTCAGAACACATTTGTCTAACATTGTAGCTAATGTTTCCAAGGAAATCCAGCTCCTTCTATTAATATATGGTGAGTATATGCCCTCATATCCTGGTGATAATAGCACTAAAGCTTCAATAGACATATGGTGAGAGAGAATGTAGTGTACTTCACTTGAGGGAAAAGATTAGAGGGAGAAAATACTTTCCTCACAAATGAAGAAAAAAAAGAAAACAAAGGTTCCAGCTTCCAAGATGAAACCATATCCTACCTACTAATTCTACAGTAGTTTCTGCATTATTTCAATTGAATCTGAATCTGACATTTTGTGCCTTGCTAAAGAGCTACTTTTCTGCAGGTAGCTCAAGACTTTATGGAAACTCTTATTTATTCTTAGGACGTGGTTGGGTGATGGTCTGTGTCTAAATGCCAGCCGATAACCCCAGGTGAAAGTAGGTATTCCTTCAGTCCTAGGGAAAAAAACGCACCCCCCCCCCCTAAGAAGTTTGAGTTGATGATGATGATACACTATAAGAGTATGAATTATAACAAACCTATCTCTGTGGTCACATCAGTTTTAAAATAACTCCCTACCAGGTACTATGGTAAAATTGTGTTCTCATGTAAGAACTCTTAGAGAATCTCAAACAGCTTTTTGAAAACAAGTGCTCTCATGAGTTCACTTTCAATAGGTTGAATGTAGTTGAAGACTCATTACGACATTTAGTAAGGGTTAATATCTTCTCCTTCCCTCATACATGGGCTCACCTTCCACCTTTACTGATGCTGGTGAGAACACTAAGTCATGCCAAACTGTGCCATACCTGCCATCACTTCTTATTGGAATCTTGTAAATGAGAATTACGTTCTCAAAAGCTTTGCAGTTTATTAGGTCTGATTACACGGACTGCATGACTCAGAGCAGAAACTAAATTCAGCTTGCTCCTTGGTAGAATAAAGTTTTCTTTCTGTTCTTTTTTCTTCTTCAAAATTTTGTATAATGTTGAAACTGATTTCACATGCTTCTCCTCTAACATTCATATTTCATTGATATGAAAGAGACCATGCGAACTTTCCAAGGTCTACCGTATCATATTAAAGTAATGATTTCTAAGTATAAAGCATCAAAGTTGTAAACAGACTCTATTGATGAGCTTCATTAATTCATGCCACTTGATCTTTCTGTTTTTCAAAGATAGATATTCCAATTTTATTTCAAAGAGCATTTCTGTCTTTATAATTAAGATTGCCAATTTTTTATAGATTCTAACTTTTTCTTTCATTGATCATAAGAAGAAACAACCTCTGGGGAAAACAAACCCAAGCCTCAACATAAAAACAAAATTGCTACATTATATTTTTCTGCAACCAGTTGGGTAAGGCTATAAATTGATAGACCAATACAGAAAAATACTGACTCAATTTTGGGCTACTATATGACAGGCACTGTACTGAGCACTGAAGACACACAAATAGGAGTAAGATGCAGCACCAGGCTTCAGGAAACTTGTAATCTGCTCAGAAATATTGAAATGTGCAAATGTCATCATAATGGAGGCAATCATTACTTAAATATCAAAGGTATGCAGACGTAAGAAAGAACAGCCAAAGGCTCGGCACCCATAGCTCAGCAGTTAAGGCGCCAGCCACATAGACCAGGGCTGACAGGTTTGAACCCAGCCCAGGCCTGCTAAAACAACAATGACAATTGCAACAACAACAAAAATAGCTGGGCATTGTGGAAGGTGCCTCTAGTCCCAGCTACTTGGGAGGCTGAGGCAAGAGAATTGCTTAAGCTCAAGAGTTTGAGGTTGCTATGAACTGTGACACCACGGCACTCTACTAAGGACAACATAGCGAGACTCTGTCTCAAAAAAAAAAAGAAAAGAGAAAGAAAGAAAGAAAAAAAATAGCAGAATCTGATTTGGGGGATCAGGGAAGGTTTTGTTCAATAGGAAGGACATTTTCTGTTCTATGAAAGATCTTGTGTTATGTCTATGCTGAGTTATCCAGACCACATTCACCTGTGGACCCAGCTGAGGACAATCTTACCTAATGTGTCTCACTTCCCTGACTCAGGTGCCCATGCACGTGCAATACCTCTGTTCCAGATGCAAAACTTCTCTCTGTTATTTCTGATCATTCCTAGGCCACTTATGAAACCTCTCTGAGTCTAAGTTTATTTATCTATAAAATAATGATAATACTATCTCCATAGAATTGCTGTGAGGATTAAATGAGACAGTATGCATCATGGAACAGCTATTATTATTTTATACTTGCATTATACATCCTTTCCAAAATCATTGCCTAATGACTCGTTGAGAAAAGTAAGGTTAAAAAAAAAAAAAAAAAAAAAAAGACAGGAAGCAAACCCCCTCTTCCACCCCTCCTCCAGACCAGCTTCACTTTAGGTCCCAAAGTTGAAGAATAATAGAAGTAGAGAAAAGAAAGATAAATTTCTCTTTTGGTTCTATGACCTTTAAGTGTTTTTTAAAAAGATATATTTTTCTTGATTTTCTTGAGATTCTTCTAGTCTATTACACAACTAAAAATTACACATTTCTATAAAGTCACAAACTTTTTTTTTTTTTTGCAGTTTTTGGCCAGGGCTGGGTTTGAACCCACCACCTCTGGCATATGGGGCCAACGCCCTACTCCTTTGAGCCACAGGCGGCACCCAAAGTCACACAGTTTTAAAAAAGGAAAAAGAGAAAAGAAAAAGAAAGGAGCTTACAGAATTGTAGCAACAGTAGCTGAACCTCCAAAATCTTATGTAGATGGGCACATGGTCTAAGATTTCACAATTTCATGACTTTGCCATGCTTGTTTCTAGATATCCATCTTCCAAGGTCTTTCATACATCAATTAGCAGAGGCATAATTCCTGGGTAGGTAGGTCTAGATTTCTGAACCCCTCTACAATTCAGATAGGCTTCAAGAAAGTGGTTTTCTACCACTTTTATATATCTATACCTACCCATTACAAATCGCATCGTCTTGATGAGACTGGCTAACAGACACATAATCTGTTATGAAGAATAAATTGTCTGATGATAAACTTTGTTAACTGTCAATCAAGCCACTGAAAAGGACAATTGTTTGAAAAATAAAAATTCTAGTTTTATTGATTGTGTGCTTTGGTTGGAAATAAATAAATTTTATAATGCAGTTAAACATGCTTTGCTTTTAATAAGCTTTTTTTATTTTGAGATATGCAGATTCACACATACTTGTAAGAAATAAAACAGAATGATCCTGTGTGTCCTTTACCAAGTTTCCCATTTGTAACATCATGCAAAACTAGTACAATAGCACAACAAGGACATTGACATTTATATAATCTACTGGTCCTATTCACATTTTCCCAGTTTTACATCTCACATTCACTAATTAAACCATCCATAGATAAAAATATTGGGGGGGAAATAAAAATAACAATACAACAATAAAAAATAATATGAGTTTTAAAACCCATGTACACTAAGTACAACTATTTACATAGCATATATATTGTATTAAGCATCTGGCCAGGTGAGGTGGCTCACTCCTATAATCTAGCACTCAGGAGGATGAGGTGGGAGGATCCTTTGAACTCAGGAGATTAAGGCTAGCCTAAACAAGGTCAAGATCTCACCTCTACTAAAAATAGAAAAAAAAAAAATTGTTGAGCATTGTGGTGGGAACTTGTAGTCCCAGCTAACTGGAAGGCTGAGGCAGTTGGATCAGAGTGTGAGGTTGCTGTGAACTAAGACGACACAGCACACTACCCAGGGTAACCAAGTGAAACTCTGCCTCAAAAAAATGAAAAATTAAAAAATTAAATTAAATATTCAAGAGGTTTACATAGGTTATATGTATATATTATGCCATTTTATATTAAGTGAGCAAGCATACATAGATTTTGAAATCTTGGAGGTCCTGGAACCAATCCCCTACAGAGACTGAGGAATGACTGTACTCTGTGTGGGTGTATGTGTGCAATACACATAAAGTAGCACCTCCATAAATTGACAACCCAAGAGATTGTAACAAACTGGTCAACATATAGAGGCAGTTAACAAAAGGAACTAAGCCTACTGTACTTTGAGTTCATGTGGTACATGTCCAGCCTAAGAAAATCACATCAATTTAAGGATGTGGTCAATGTAAAGTGGTGGTCAACAATGGAGGTTCTACTGTATTTAGTTGTAAGTATTTCATCATATGCTATGTTCACATATCCACCATCACAGTCATGATAATGAATGGTTTCATGACCACAAGGACCCTCTATAGAGCCCTTTATAAGCCACACCTGCCTCCTCTCCTCCATCCCTAATCTCTGGCAATCACTAATCTATTCTTTACTTACAGAATTTTGTCATTTTCAAGACAGTTATATAAATGGAATCTTATGATATGTAATCATTTGGAATTGACTTTTTCACCCATCATAATTCCCTCAAGATTCATTCATGTTTTATCTATCCATAATAATTATATAATTATTATTATTATTATTGCCAGTAGTAATCCATGGTCAAGATGTATCACATTTTAACATTCAACTGTTGAATTATACCTGGTTTGTTTCCAGCTTTGGCCTATTACCAATAAAGCTACTGTAAATATTCTTTACAGGTTTTGTGTAAACATAACATTTCATTTCTGAGACTAATGCCCAGTAAGCAATTGGTGGGTTGGACAATAATTACATGCTCAGATTTTTTACGGAACTGCCAAACTGTTTTCCAAAGTGGCTGTGCTATTTTATATTTTCACCAACAACGTATGCGTGATCCAGTTTTTCCACCTTTTTATTTTTCACCTTACACTAGTCTGTGTAGATGGTAAAAGTAGTAAATAACCCTTATAAGAACAGCCTGTGAAAAGCCAATTCAAAAAGTCCAAAGGGTAAGAAGGCAGGACACATATAAAAAGCCACCTCAAACAAGGGCCTCTCTCTGACTTGTCTCAGCATACAGCTTCAAGGTACGCAGCAAATGCTTTATACTCCTGAAGAGTACCTGATATACTGTTCATATTTTCTCCAGCTAAAGTGAGATAAATAAATCTTTTCATTCCAAAACAGGAGGATCATGGCCTATATAATGCTTCAAGTAGCTCTGTGTTCAACACTGCTTATAGGTAAGAACCTGTTTCTTTTTTATTTAGCACATCTTTTTACAACTGTCTGGTTGATAATCTCTTTTGACTTTTTAAAGAAATGAATGAACACGTTTTATACATAGACCTATTCTGCACCATTGGCGACACCAAACTATTGTGTCACACTTTGGTTTTGAACATATTAATATTAATTGTGCAAATGTGAACATTTCATTCCTAATTGTGTGTTAGCATATTAACATATCTCTGCTGCTAAGAAGTCTGTTTAATTGTTGCCTCCAAAGAAGTGCTCTGGTGTCCCTGAACAAAGGAAAAAAAATTAAATATCTTTTAGAAACTGTAATACTTACATAGTACTATTATGTGAAGACCTCAAAGTACTTTGGGAAAGTGAATTCATTAACCTTTAGGGCAAGCTGTAGCACTAAGTGGTGCTTTAAAGGTAGATCAGGGAAGACACCAGAGGCCGGATGATTTGCTGACAAATTGACCCAGTAACTCAAGGTTTATATCACAATTGAACTGAGAGGTCATTTGCTTTTCTTGAAACAAAAACTGAAACCACTCACAAAGGTATTTATTATCCTCACAGATAAGCCTCTACACTTATAAATATTTATGATGAATATGCATAAATCATAACAAATTTCTGCTTCTATGATAAGCTTGAGATTCAAGCACAAAATTGTATTTTTCTGGAAGCCCTGTGCAAACAGAGAGATATACCCATATGTATAGAATTATATGTATATGTGTGTGTATAATTGGCCTTTAATTCCTAAGCATAGAAATAACTTTAATAAGGAGTTTTAATCATCAACATTGCTGTTTGCATTTGGATCATGTTTAAATATATAATTTAGACATTTTTAGCTCAGTTATTATTAAGCAATTATCACCAAGGCATATACATCATACACAGCCCACATCTCGAGATGAAGAAAGTGAGGCTGGCTCAGTTTAAGTGAGTGTCTCAGAGCTCACTGTAAATTAAAGTCATGAGCTGATCATAACTCATCAGTGTAATGCTTTGCCACTAAATCCATGTAATTAGTTGGCTTTAGGAGAGTGATGGTCAATGCCTGCAAAGCTAAAGCACTGTGGCTGATCCACATTCACCTGTGACTGCTGCAGGGTCAAAAATATCTGACAAAGGAAAATGGTTCTGCAAAATTTTTAAGAGACTTAAAAGGCTTTTTTAAGAAACAAGTTCAAATAAACCAACTCCAGCTGAGATACAAATAAGTCTACCTATGACAACAACTGGTTTGACTGACTTGACCTTAAAAATAATAATAATAATAAAGTTACCTAGTTGAACTTGAGAACTAGAAACTTAGGACAGGGGCACATTCAGCCTGCTGGGTTAGCCAGCCCTTCCGTTCTCAGCAAAGAAGTGTTTACTACTTTAAGACTAAGACTGAAGTTTGGCTGACATTTTCTAAATCAGATAGCTCTAGAGTAGAAAAAAGTATCTTGAATCAACTTTCTTTGTTTCTTTTTTACCCTTTTTTCTCTAAGAATGCAATTTATTTATCAGTAATTCCCTAAAGCTCCCCTGGTTATCATAAGAAAATAATTTCAAAGAGAATATTTATTTTTGTTATTAAAAAAGCTGTTTTTCGATGGAACAATCCAAGATGGTGGTGGGGGTAACAGCTTCCCTGCACCAGGGCACGGTGAGTCTGGGGAGATAAGACTCCAGGCATCTCTGGCTGGTGGGATTTGCCTATAATTATCCTTTGAGGTTACAGGGAGTCAGCAAGGAACTTATGGACCCCAAGAGGAGGACAACACAGTGGAAAACTGGCAA
>CAUYPK010095087.1:0-16309 GCA_963574355.1 Loris lydekkerianus | reverse complement strand
CATAAATTAGTTTCATAGTAGGGCTGTGTACATTGGATACATTTTCTTCCGTTCTTGAGATACTTTACTAATAAGAATATGTTCCAGCTCCATCCATGTAAGCATGAAAGGTAAAGTCTCCATCTTTCTTTATGTTTGTTTTGCTTTTTATTTAAGAATACATGACAGTAAATAATTGGTGTGTCCATTTTGAAAATTTTATGTCATTATTACTCATGCCTATAACCTTCAATAGTAAAAATATTATTATTCATATCTGTTGATACAATAATCATTCAATTGTTACTATACAGGGAAACCTCAGTAGTTGACCACCTCCCTTCATTGACCACTTCCTTAAATTGACCTGAATTTCATAGACCGAACTTGCACTCTACATATGTATCAGTGCAGTAGGCCTAGTTCCTTATGTTGGCCACATCTGTGTGATAACCATTTTGTTACATTCCCTTGGGTGGTCAATTTACAGAAGTTCTACTGTATTTAATAAATAGAGGACTCTTGCTCATCAGTAAGACAAAGAAGATGAAATTAATAAAAACATCTGCGCATACACATCCCAGCTTTTTAATCTCTCAACTTAAAAAGTAGCCCAAATTAAAACAAATACTGGTCTAATATTTTTCTAAACCATTAATGTAAAATGCATATTTTTTAAAAATTATGAAACCTTCTGCTAAACTTCAGGAAAACAAGCCTTAATGAATTCTAGTGAAACATAAATTGAGGAGGGTAGATATTTGACCATATATACCAAGAATCCCAAATCTACATAATATCTGAACCAGCATTTCAACTTTTAGAAATTTATTTATTTTTACATTTCAGATTAATATGAAGGTACAAATGGTTAGGTTACATTTTGGGGGTTTCTAAGGTAGAGTTCAAGTTGTAGTTGAGTCCTTCATCCATGGGCCGTGCTATATACCCTTATATTGTGCACATTAGGTGAAAGCATACCAATTTCCTCCCTTCTCCCCTTTCCATTTTTTCTCATCCTCCCACCCCCCACTTGAATATAGTTGTGTTTTCCTCTCCTGTGTGTGTGTAGTTGTTTTTCTATTGGTTTTGTACTAATATTAAGTACACTGTATACTTGATTTTCCATTATTGTGCTACTTTACTAAAAATAATGTGCTTCACTCCATCTAAGTAAATACAACAGATGTAAAGTCTCCATGTTTTTATGGCTGAATAGTATTCCATGGTGTGCATACACCACAGTTAATTAATCCATCCATGGGTTGATGGGCACTTCAGTTGCTTCTACATCTTGGCAATTGTGTCTGCAAATAAGATTGCAACTCCTGCTTTCTTCCGATTTCCATTTGTCCGAAATATTGCTTTCCATCCCTTCACCTCAAGTCTTGTTCTATCTATAAAAGTTTATTTATTTTTTACATCCAGTCTGCCACCCTATGCCTCTTCAGTGGGGAATCCAAGCTATTCATATTTACTGAGATAATTAATAAGTATGGTGGTGTTCTGTTCATCTTATTTTGAGGATATTTATTGATTAATTTAATTACATGTCTGATTGTGGAAGGTAGGTGTTGTCTTTTAATTTATGGGTGTGTTTAATTTGTTGGTGTTCCATTGTGCTGGTCAGTATAAAGAATGGGTCTGAGTACTTCTTGTCAAGCTGGTCTTGTTGTGGTAAGTGTTTTTAATATTTGCATACAATAAAATATATTATTTCTCCATCAAAAATGAAACTTATTTTAGCAGGATACAGGATCCTGGGCTGAAAATTATTTTGTTAAGGATGGTTAAAAGTCTATTACCACCCTCTTCTGGCTTGAAAAGTTTCATCTGAGAAGTCTACTGTAACCATGCTATTTTTCCCCTTGCTTGTAAAAATTTGCTTATGCTTTTCTGCTTGTAGGATTTTCTTTCATTTTGATTTTGGCCATGTTAATCAGCATGTGTCTATGAGTTGTGTTGTATGAATAGATTCATATGAGGGTTCTGAAACTATTATCTGGATTTCTGAATATTTTGCAGTGTTTTTGAATTTCTCCACCATGATGTCTTGAAATAAAGCTTCTGTTTCTTTTGGACTTTCTTTTTCTCCTTCAGGAGTCCCTATAAATCAAATTTTTAATCTTTTGGAGTAGTCACATAATGTTCTTAGGGGAAGTTCTGTTTTTATTCTTTTTTTCTCTGCCTCTTTGAGTGATTGTGTTAGTTTAAAAAAATCTTCTCTTGATTTCTGAGATCCTTTCTTCTTCATGTTCTTCACTATTTCTGAGACTCTCAACTGTGTTTTGAATCCCCTTAAATGCCTTTTTAAGTATCTTGAGCTCTGCTGTATCCTTCCTAATTATGTCCAGATCTTTGGTGACATTGTCTTCAATTTCACTAAATTCTTCTTTTTTTTTTTTTTCTTTTTAGACAGAGTCTTACTTTTCACCCTCTGTTAAATTCTATGGCATCATAGCTCACAGCAACTTCAAACTCTTGGGCTTAAGCAATCCTCTTTTCTCAGCCTTCTGAATAGCTGGGACTATAGGCACCCACTAGCACAGCTGGCTATTTTTAGAGATGGGGTCTCATTCTTGCTCAGTCTGGTCTCAAACCTGTGAGCTCAGGCAATCCACGTGTCATGGCTTCCCAGAGTGCTAGGATTACAGGCATCAGGCACAACACTGGGCCTACATTAAATTCTTCAGACAGTCATTGAACTTGCTTTTGCATTTCTTTTTCCATCTTTTCCTCAATTCCATTCATCTTAATTGCCATCCATATTCTGAATTCTATTTCTGTTGTATCAACAATTTCTCTCTGGATGATGCTTACAGATGTATCTCCCTTGAAATGTCTTGGAGGGGTTAATATGCTATGACTTTTAATGTTGCCAGGGTTCTTGTGGCTCCTTTCTGTATGAATTTTCAATCTATTTATATATTGATTATGCTTTTTAACCTGCAATGTTAGATTGTCCCTAAGTAGTTACTGGGGACCCTTAGAGAGGTATTTGGAAACTAAAGCTGGTAGGGTGGTATTAAATCCAGAGGCTTTGGGATATGGAGCTCACCACCCCTTCTCCAATGACTTTTCTAATGAGGTGAAGCTTATCCCTGTGGCCCTTCCTACACACTCACCAAGCTCTTTCTCAGGGCTGCAGTGTGAGTTTCTCTGAGGGCAGGCTTTGCTCTCTCCGAGTTACGTGCATTAGCACTGTTTGTATAGACTTCCTGGTGAGGCTTTTAGGCTGGGGGCATCTCCTGGTTTGTGTGAACTGTTTCTGTTATAGTGTCAATCCACCTTCCACCCAATTTTCAAAAGCCCTGGTTTTTAACTTAAGTCCCTGCTGTAAAAAATTTTAAGTGACAGGGCCTCCTGCCAACTGTGGCTGAAGGTGGGGGAATCCATAGACCAACTCAAATAATGCCACTCCCACAGTGCTAATGTCCCTTGCACAAATTCAAAAAGCCACAGTTTTTTTTCTGTCTCTCTTTTTTTTTTTTACCAGAATCTTGGCTACATACTGGATACAATGTGACTATTGACCACAACTGGGAGAGGGGATCAACTTTTTGCTGTCTGTTTTCCAAATCCTCCTATGGTGGGGTTCATTGAGGTTATACCTGTCTCTCTCCAAGTTGGCCAGTAGGTGGAGGCCAGGTACAGATGTCGGGCAGAGAAACTTTAGACAGCTGGTGAAAAGTTCCTTTTAGAAGGAAGGATACCTAGGAGGGACTATGCCACACCAAAATCAGTGCAAGCCACAATTTTCTCTCACAATGAGTTTCACAAGCCAGCACAAAGAAGGAGAATGAGCCAGAGTGGAAATGGTGGGGAATGAGGAAATAAATCACATGACAGACAAATACCACATAAGAGAGAAAGATGGGATTGGAAGGACTGGAGCTGCTAAGACTGCAGTCAGTACCAAACTGTGAAATCAACTTTATTCTAATAATATCTAAACTAGGTCACTTATTTTTAATAAAGTTGCTTCACCAGAGGAGAGTTAGGTGAAGGAATACCTAACTTTTTATCTTTACAAGGTTTTAAATGACATGAATCTAGCACATAGGATAAAGATTAACTTTAGAGAGAGAAAGTTGCATGCTTTCCAGAAAAAGATAAAAGGGAAAGTATGTAGGGGCTATGTGCCTTTTGGCAGAAGAGAAAAGCTTGCTGTTGTTGAGAACAGAATGTTGTTCAAGAGGAGAAGCAGTTGGGGCTTGTTCTTTCAACTTCCCCCTAGGCGGTGGGAGCCTTGCAGCCTCACAACCCATGCTCCACAAGCAGGAAGCACAGTGCATTCAGCTCACCAAACCACACAATGTAGAGGGCTCCAGAAGTCTCACAGACCCACTAGAGCTACAGGGTCCATATGTGACCAGTTAAGGATCCAGCTGGTTACCATGAGAGACCAAGTGGGCTTTGAAATCCTTGCTCTGTGGTCAGGAACTCATTGCCTTTTCTGGTGTCTGGAAGTGGGGCAAACCTTTTAGGCTGTCTTAGTGGGGTAGCACTCTAGGTGTTGGGATCCTAGTCTCCACAGGGGGAAGTCTGTAGGGAAATCGGAGAATGGGGGAAGATGGGCTGCAGCAGAGGGAAACTTTGTTCTGGTGAGCTAAGTGCATCGTGTTCCTGCTTGTGGAGCATGGGCGGTCAGGTGACAAGGCCCCCACAGCCTGGAGAAAATTTGTTCACTTTTGTTCCAATCAGTATGGGTATCCAGGGGCAGAAATTCCTAGGTGCAGAAGAACTGGGAGTTTGTGGCTCTCTCCTCCTGGGTGAAATGAAAGTTCTTCTCTTCCCTGTTTGTGGAAAGTGCACAGAATGTCTCCCAGGTGGGTTTGATCTCCCTTCCCCTTTTGCACCAGGCATCTTTAGTCTAGACACTCCTGATCTTTGTTCTCTTCATTCCTCTTTGTTATCCTCACAGTTTGTCTCACCAAATTTCTTCTCCTTGTGTTCAACCCCCAATCTCAACTTCTGTGAGTTCACTTCAATATCATTTTTCTTGTTCTGAATGGGAGTTTTTGGTGAAAACTGGTTCTTTTCAGCCTCCCTAAACATGACTTTTATATGCACTAGCAAAGCAAAAACCTTGTGTGACTCATTTTATTGTGATATTTACTGTATTAGTGATTGAATGGAACTAAACCTGCAGTATCTCTGAAGTATATCTCTACCCATTTTACACATAAGAAAATTGATTCAGAGAGGGCACAGTCAACATGACAAAAGCCACATTCAGGTGGACAGTAAGGGGGATGAAGGATCTGAATCTTGGAATCTGACCTGTCCTAACAGTCATGCCCACTACCTTCCAAATATTGATTTACTTTGGTCTGGGTGAGAACTTTATGAGTGATTATTTTTTGAATTTTGATAAAAATCACTTAACATAAAATTCACCATTTTGGAGTATAGAATTCAGGGAAATTTAGTATATTTAAAATGTAGTGCAATTGTAACCTCTATCTGGTCTAAAAACTTTCCATTTCCCAAGAGGTCATTGAGCAATTATTTCCCATTCTCCCCAGCCCTTGGCAACCACTAATTTGCTTTTGGTCTTTATGAATATTATGAATATTTCATATGAATGCAATCATATGATATGTGACCTTTTATCTGGTTTCTCTCATTTAGCATAGTGTTTTTATTTATTTATTTATTTATTTTAATTAAATGATAGCTGTGTACATTAATGTGATCATGGGGCACCATGCACTGGTTTTATATACCATTTGACATATTTTCATCACACTGGTTAATATAGCCTTCCTGGCATTTTCTTACTTATTGTGTTAAGACATTTATATTCTACATTTACTAAGTTTCACATGTAACATGGTAAGATGTACCGTAGATGTAATCCCACCAATTACCCTCCCTCCACCCATCCTCCCCACTCCTTCCCCTCCCTCTCCCCCTTCCCCATATTCTCAGGTTATAACTGGGTTATAGCTTTCATATGAAAGCCACAAATTAGTTTCACAGTAGGGCTGAGTGCATTGGATGCTTTTTCTTTCATTCTTGAGGTACTTTACTAAGAAGAATATATTCCAGCTCCATCCATGTGAGCATGAAAGAGGTAAAGTCTCCATCTTCCTTTAAGGCTGTATAATATTCCACAGTGCACATATACCACAATTTATTAATCCATTAGTGGATCGATGGGCACTTGAGCTTTTTCCATGACTTAGCAATTATGAATTGGTCTAGCATAGTGTTTTTAAGGTTCATTTACTTTGTAACATGTATCAGTACTTTATTTCTTTTTATGCTTGAGTAAGATTCCACAGCATGAATGTCTGGGAGTGGGGCAGACCTTTCGGGCTGTCTTAGGCTACCCATACATCCATTTATGAACTTTTGATTTGTTAACTCCTTTTGACTATCATAAATAGTGCTGATATAAACATTTGTATAAAAGTTTATGTTTGAACACTTTTAAAGAATTGTTTTTAATCATTTTGGGTCTAAAACTTAGGAGTGGGTTATTGGTTTCTTTAATGTCTTATTTTGTTTGGTAATGCTATAACATAATACCACACACTGGATAATTTATAATGAAAAGAAATTTAGGCCACTCATTGTGGCTTAAGCCTGTAATCCTAGCAATTTGGTAGGTCAGAGCAGTTGGAATCTTTGAGTTCAGGGATTTGAGACCTGCCTGAGAAACATAGCTAGCCCCTCTCTCTAGAAAATATTGAAATAAAAAATTAGCTGAGCATAATGGCAACACTCTATAGCCCTAGCTGTTGCACAGGCTGATCCAGGAGGATCTCTTGTGCCTAGTAGTTTTAGGTTTGATCCATGATGCTGTACTCTACCCAATGCCACAGAGTGAGACCCTGTCTCAAAACAAAAACATCGCCTGAAGATTTGTGTAGGTAAAAGAAAATTCAGGACAGAACTTTTGATGTGATCTGGTTGTTAACACAATGCTCTATTTCTGATTTTTACATTCTCTTCCAACCAATTTTGATTATTTTCTTCAGGAGTTATAGTTAGTATATCGATTTAACTATGTTCAGATACATAGAAACATGTCTTGAAAAGCTATAATTTTAGAAATCGAAGCAGAAAAAGAAGTGTAACCAGAATAGAAATAGAGCAGAAGCAGAGTGAGTTTAGATGTGCATACCTGAGACCCACTGGATATACTGTGAAAGTGTTTGTTGTTGTTGTTGTTGTTGTTTTGTTTGTTTGCCATGGTCTCAAGTGCACTATAAGACTGGACTGAGCAGAACTTCCTATGAATGCATTGAAACATTTCATAATTTCTGAGTTCTGGTGGTCAAAGATAGTACTATTTATACATTATTGCTTTAACTAACTGGCTCTTTATTCTTCAAATGGCCTTTCAATCCTAGGTGAATAGTGGTTTCTGTAAAGCTTTATCTTTCCCTCTTTATTTATTTATTTAGACAGAGTCTCACTATATCACCCTTGGTAGAGTCCAGTGGCATCACAGCTCATAGCAACCCTAATCACTTGGGCTTAATTGATGCTCTTGCCTCAGCCTCTCAAGCAGATGGGACTATGAGCACCTACCACAACGTCTGGCTATTTTTTGTTGCAGTTGTCCTTGTTGTTTTAGCTGTCCTGTGCTGGGTTTGAACTCATCAGCCTTGGTGTTATGTGGCCAGTGCCCGACCCACTGAACTACAGGTGCCACTTTTTTTTCTCTTTAAATAGGGACCATTCTTCTTTAAGGTGTTCTTTTCATCCAGAAAATAACTGTCCCATTGTAGTGAAGTGGTACCATCCTCACATGCAGTAATAGGCTGTTGCTGTAAAAGTTGTTGCTTATTTTTAATCATTTATTCACATTGCTGAATTGATAACTCTAGTTATTCTTTTCTCTTCATATCATGTTTATACTGAGTAGCTCAATTTTCAATATTTTAATGTATTTTTTTGTGCCTCATCTTTCTCATTTTTAGTAGCTGATACAAATTTGTTCTAAGTATTCCTTCCCAGTATACCGTTAAAACTTGGTTATTAAGTTTATCTACATGACTTTTTAAAATCCTTTCCTGTGGAAATAGTGGGGGCAGAAGCAAGATGTCTGACTAGAGCCAGCTTTCCATAGAGACTCCTGTCCAGAAGGAGAGTTAAGGGACAGAAGTTTATCAAGTAAGCCGATGGTTTGGAGATGAGCCAAGAGAGAAGATTGAAGAGGACACATCAACTCTGCTGAGGTGAGCTACAATCTGAAGAATACAAATAAAAGATACAAAATCCATTGCCAAGGAGATGGGAGTCCCCTCCCCCATGAGAAGGCCTTGCAGTACTCCATACAAACAAGTGAGCAGAGTTTCAGACATCTTTCTATTTTATCCCATGGGAGAGACCCTCTGAAAACAAGACCCACTACTACTAGGGTGCCATGGCACTCTCTGCCAGGCATAAAACTGTATAAAGCTGCATATATTCTCTACTTGCAATAATGAACTCCCAGCACTCCCCTTCACTCTCACTATGAGGTCTGGGAGCCTGTACCCCATGGAGGCGAGATTCTTCAGTATTTTCTTGAGAGGTTTGGAGCAGCACAGGAGTAGGGAGAAGATGGTTGGCTGAGAGGGAACCATACAGGAGCAGCAGTGCCCTGAGGCACAGAGCAGCAGCCACAGTGGTAATAATAGGGCTCACACCCCTGGTGATATTCCAAAGTCACACCCCCGTCTCTCTGGACAACCAGAGGAGGCCAGGCATCTTTTATGGTGGCAGGCACTGGCAGAACAGATCTGAGATGGAAATTCAGGCCCTCTGAGTAAAGCATATGCCTGAGGCAAAACCTGTCTGAGCAGAGCACAGGGACTAGAATATGCACACACATAGCTGGCAGATTCCCAGGGTGGAGCTGACCCAGAGGACCACTTTACTGAGCCTAAGATGCACTTGGCCCTCAGGGGATCCTTAGCTGAGACAAAGGAGGGCCGGCAGAGGCTGGAACTAACAGCTAAACATGCTGCTCCAATACAAACTGCATCCGAGACTGGGCAACGGCACAGACGGGGCTTGAGTTCCAATTTCTGTGAACTCAAACACTGTCTGATCTACAGGGGAATATAGCTGGGATAGAAACAAATTCTGTGAAGTTGTTCTGTCACTAACATCAATAAGGGGTAGGGCTAGAACTGAATGAATCTCCCAGCCTCCATTAAGCACCTGAGGTTGTCAGGCTTCACCTCACCTGGCCAGATAGTGGCTGTGAGCAACGGCCTGGCTGAGGAGACATAGATGTCCCTGTGACTCAGTATGGCACAAACTCCTCGAACATCTGCTCATTGGAGGAAACTGGGTCACAGCCCTGCAGGGTTATCATTGACTGGGTGTGACATGGTGCAAGGTGGGGAAGGAGGCATCAACTTTCTCTGACTAATTTATTTGCGGGGTGGGTCCTTCTGACTTCATGGAGAAACTTAGCGAGTCATAATTGGCTACCAGCAGACCCCGCCATCTAGTTGCTGCAGACATTTTGAACTCTCCCACCCTAGAGTGACTGAGACAATTGATGTGGACCTCTTGAACTGAGCCAATCACTCGAAAACTTTCCAAGTGGTACCCTGAGTGTGTGGTTGTGGGAAGGTTTGATTTTTCTTTTCTAATTGTTGAATGTGGAGTGTGGGGTAACTGAATTGCTGATATTTCTCCACATTTGAGACTTGAAATGAGAGTAACTGATTCACTAGGGTAGGACAGAGACTAGCTGAAAACAAGACAGAGCCACTTAGCCCCACCACATCAAGCATGTCCCCAGTTTCTCAAGCCATAGTACTGTACAGGTCCTTGGCAAGGCTCTAGGAAATAAGGTACAGACACCAGTCCCAGCTTTTGGGCAAAGGGCTTGTTAATCACTACTCCTGGAGCCCCCAACCCAACTTCTCTTTATCTGCTCATCTAGTCAAATGGTGTAGAATAATCATGGGGTGAAATCAGCAGAAAAACTCCTGTAACATGAATAACCAGAATACATCAGCCTCCCCACAAGAAAAGGTATGGCAGACACAACTGAACACATAAACACATAAACACATGGTTAAGATGTCAGAAATTGAAGTCAGAATTTGGATTGCAAACAAGATTCATAGAATAGAGGAAAAGTTAGTAATAGAAATTCCAGGAGCATTTTAAAACTTGTCTCAAGAATTTAACCAATTCAAAGACAAAATCACCAAAGATTTTGACACATTGATGCAAGAATTTGCAGCCATCAAAGATATGAAAATTATAGTAGAATCCCTCAGTAACAGAAAGGAGCAAGCAGAAGAAAAGATTTCTGACATTGAAGACAAAGCTTTTGAAATCTCTCAAATTCTCAAAGAGAAAGAGAAATGGAGAACAAAAGTGGATCATTCTCTCAAAGAGCTCTGGGATAATTCAAAGAAGACAAATATTTGCCTCATAGGAATCCCTGAAGGCATTGAAGTGGCTTCACAAGGCACAGAGGCTCTTTCTCATGAAATTATGAAAGAGTACTTTCTAGATATTCCAAGAGATTCTGAAACTCAGATAGCAGACAGTTTCAGAAACCCAGCACGACTCAACCAGAATAAGACTTCCCACAGGCACATCATAATTAACTTCACTAAAGTTAATATGAAGGAGAAAATTCTGAAAGGATCCAGATGTAAGAAAACCATGACATACAAGGTGAACAATATTAGAATGACTGCAAATCTCTCTTCTGAAACCTTTCAAGCCAGAAGAGGGTGGTCATCGACTTCTAATCTCCTAAAACAAAATAAAGTTCAACCCAGGATCCTGTATCCAGCTAAACTGAGTGTCATTTATGATGAAGAAATTAAATACTTCAATGACATTCACTTGTTGAAGAAATTTTGCCATAACTAAACCAGCTCTCCAGAATATTCTCAGACATATCCTCCATAACTACCAGTGCAATCCTCCACCACAAAAGTCAACTCACTCAGAAATGTTTGATCAAACTCCAACTTCCAAACTGGCAAAAGAATTAAAAATGTCCATTGGAATATCAAAAAACTCAATACCCAAAATTATATGATGCTTATCAATTTTTTCCATTAATGGGAATGTCTTAAATTTTCCTCTGAAGAAGCACACATTGGTTGACTGGATACAAAACTCAGGCCAGATAGCTCCTGAATACATGAACCTCATATTAGCTCAAAAGACAAATATAGATTCAGGGTGAAGGGATGGTCATCTAAATTTCATACAAATGGAAAGCAGAAAAATCAAAGGGAGTAAAACAATCATGGGGCAGAATCAGTGGAAAAACTCTGGTAACATGAATAACCAGAATAGATACCCTCCCCCCAAGGAAAGATATGGCAGATGTAATTGAAGATCCCATTCATGAACAACTGCCTAAGATGTCAGAAACTGACTTCAGAATTTGGATGGCAAACAAGATTTAAAAAATTGAATTAGGAATTCGAGGAGAAATTCAAAAGTTGTCTCAATAATTTAATGAATTTAAAGATAAAACCACCAAGCACTTAGACACACTGAAGCAAGAATTTGCAGCCCTCATAGATCTGAATACAGTAGAATCCCTCAGTAACAGAGTGGAGCAAGCAGAAGAAAGGATCTCTGACATTGAAGACAAAGCCTTTGAATGCTCCCAAACTCTCAAAAAGGAAAAGAAATGGAGAGCAAAAATGGATCATTATCTCAGAGAGCTCTGGGATAATTCAAAGAAGGCCAATATACAAATCATTGGAATTCCTGAAACCAGTGAAGTGGCCTCACTGGGCACAGAGGCCATTCTGTATGAAATTATGAACGAGAATTTTCCAGATATGCCTAGAGATTCTGAAATTCAGATAGCACACAGCTTCAGAGCCTCAGCATGACTCGACTCCAATAAAACATCCCCCAGGCATATCATAATTAACTTCACTAAAGCTAATACGAAGGAGAAAATTCTCAAAGCTGCCAGGTAAAAGAAAGCGATTACGTACAAAGGGAAGAATATTAGAATGACTACAGATCTCTCTGCTTAAACTTTTCAAGCCAAAAGAGGGTGGTAATCGACATTTAACCTCCTAAAGCAAAATAACTTTCAACCCTGGTTCTTGTATGCAGCTAAACTGAGTTTCATTTATGATGAAGAAATTAAATACTTTAATGACATTCAGATGTTGAAGAAATTTGCGATAACCAAACCAGCTCTTCAGGATATTCTCAGACCTATCCTCCATAATGATCAACTCTATCCGATACCACAAAAGTAAACTTACTCAGAAACTTCTGATTGAACTCCAACTTCCACACTGGTGAAAGAATTCAAAATGTCCACTGGACTTATGAAAAACTTGATACCCAAAACTTCACCAGACAAATCAATATTTTCCATTAATGTGAACGGCTTAAACTGTCCTAAAAAAGAGGCATAGGTTAGCTGACTGGATAGAAAAACTCAGGCCAGATATTTCTTGCATGCAAGAGTAACATCTTAACTTAAAACACAAATAGAGACTCAATGAAAAACTGGTCTTCCATATTTCAGGCAAATGTTAATCAGAAAAAAGCAGGTGTTGCAATTTTATTTGCAGATACAATAGGCTTTTAACCAACAAAAGTAAAGGACAAGAATGGTCACTTCATATTTGTTCAGGGTAATACTCAATATGATGAGATTTCAATCATTAATATTTATGCACACAACCAGAATGCACCTCAAATTATGAGAGAAACTCAAACAGACATGAGCAACTTGATTTCTGCCACCTCCATAATAGTTGGAGAATTCAACACTTCTTTGGCAGTATTGGATCGATCCTCCAACAAGAAGCTGAGCAAAAAAATCTTAGGTTTAAACCTAATCATCCAGCATTTGGATTTAGCAGACATCTACAGAACATTTCATTCCAACATAACTGAATACATATACTTTTTATCAGCACACAGAACTTACTCCAAAATTGATCACATCTTAGGACATAAGTCTAACTTCAGTAAATTTAAAAGAATAGAAATTATTCCTTGCATCTTTTCAGACCACCATGGAATAGAACTTGAGGTGAGTAACAACAGGAATCTGCATACTTATACAAAAACATGGAAGTTAAATAACCTTATGCTGAAAGATAGCTAGATCAGACATGAGATTAAGAGAGAAATTGCCAATTTTTTGGAACAAAATGACAATGAAGACACAAACTATCAGAACCTCTTTGACACTGCAAAGGCAGTTCTAAGAGGGAAATTTATAGCACTGCAAGCCTTCCTCAAGAGAACGGAAAAAGAGGAAATTAACAACTTAATGGGACATCTGGGCAACTGGAAAAGGAAGAACATTCCAACCGGAAACCTAGTATAAAAAATAAAATAAAATAATAACCAAATTTAGAGTAGAATTAAATGAAATTGAAAACAAAAGAATAATAAAACAGATCAATAAATCAAAAAGCTGGTTTTTTGAAAAGGTCAATGAAATAGATAAAACTTTAAATGAAATTGAAAACAAAAGAATAATACAAAAGATCAATAAATCAAAAAGTTGTTTTTTTCAAAAGGTAAATAAAATAGATAAACCTTTGGCCAACCTAATCAGAATAAAACGAGTAAAATCACTAATCTCATCAATCAGAAGCGACAAAGATGAAATAACAACAGACTCCTCAGAAATCCAAAAAATCCTTAATGAATATTACAAGAAAAATTCTCAGAAATATGAAAATCTGAAGGAAATTGACCAATACTTGGAAGCACATCACCTTCCAAGACTTACCCAGAATCAAGTGGAAATGTTGAAGAGGCCCATATCCAGTTTGGAAATAGTATCAACCATACAAAACTTCCCTAAAAAGAAAATCCCGGGACCAGATGGTTTCACATGAGAATTGTACCAAGCCTTTAAAGAGAAATTAGTACCTATATTACTCAACCTGTTCCAAAATGACGAAAAAGAAGGAAGACTACCCAACACCCCAACATGTTCTATGAAGCAAACATCATCCTGATCCACAAATCAGGAAAAGACCCAACAAGAAAAGAAAATTATAGACCAATATCACTAATGAATATAGATGCAAAAATATTTAGCAAGATTCTAACTAGCAGAATCCAGAAACACATCAAACAAATTATACATCATGACCAACTCGGTTTTATCCCAGGGTCTCAAGGCTGGTTCAATATATGTAAATCTATAAATGAAATTCAGCACATAAACAAATTAAAAAACAAAAACCATATGATTCCCTCAATCAATGCAGAGAAAGTTTTTGATAATATCCACCATCCGTTCATGATCAGATCACTTAAGAAAGTTGGTATAGAAGGGACATTTCTTAAGCTGATAGAGGCCATCTACAGCAAACCCACAGGCAACATCGTATTGAATGGAGTTAAATTGGAATAATTTCCTCTCAGATCAGGAACCAGACAAGGCTGCACATCGTCTTCATTGCTTTTTGACATTGTAATGGAAGTTCTAGCTACCACAATTAGGGACGAAAAGGCGATAAAGCGTATTCATATAGGGTCAGAAGAGATCAATCTTTCGCTCTTCGCAGATGATATGATTGTATATCTTGAAAACACTAGGGATTCTACCAGAAAACTCTTAGAAGTGATCAAGGAATACAGCAGCATCTCAGTTACAAAATCAACATTCATAAATCAGTAGCCTTTATATACACCAACAATAGTCAAGTTGAAAAAACATTCAAGGACTCTATCCATTTACAGTAGTGCATAAGAAGATGAAATATTTGGGAATTTATCTAAAAAAGGACATGAAAGATCTCTATAAAGAGAACTGTGATACTCTAAGAAAAGAAATATCTGAAAATGTTACCAAATGGATAAACATACCATGCTCATGGCTGGGAAGAATCAACATTGTTAAAATGTCCATACTACCCAAAGCAATATATAATTTCTATAGTATCCCTATTAAAGCTTCACTGTCATACTTTAAATATCTGGAAAAAGCAATACTTCGTTTTGTATGGAATCAGGAAAAACCTCGATAGCCAAGACATTACTCAGTAATAAAAACAAAGCAGGAGGAATCATGCTACTAGACCTCAGACTATACTACAAATTGATAGTGATCAAAACAGCATGGTACTGGCACAAAAATAGAGACATAGATGTATGGAACAGAATAGACAACTAATAGATGAATCCAGCTACTTAACGCTACTTAATCTTTGACAAGCCAATTAAAAACATTCAGTGGGGGAAAGATTCCCTATTTAAAATGGTGCTGGGTGAACTGGCTGGCAACCTGCAGAAGACTCAAACTGGACCCACACCTTTCACCATTAACTAAGATAGACTCTCACTAGATTAAAGATTTAAATTTAAGACATGAAACTATAAAAATACTAGAGGAGAGTGCAGGGAAAATCCTTGAAGAAATTGGGCTGGGCGAGTTTTTTATGTGGAGGACCCCCCGGGCAATTGAAGCAGCTACAAAAATACACTTCTGGGACTTGATCAAACTAAAAAGCTTCTGCACAGCCAAGAACACAGTAAGTACAGCAAACAAACAGCCCTCAGAATGGGAGAAGATATTTGCAGGTTATGTCTCTGACAAGGGTTTAATAATCAGAAGCCACAGAGTACTTAAATCCATTAGGAAGAAAAGAACAAGGAATTCTGTCGCAGGCTCGGCAAGGGATTTGAAGAAAAATTTCTCTGAAGAAGACAGGTGCGTGGTCTTCAGACATATGAAAAATTGCACATTATCTTTAATCATCAGAGAAATGCAAATCAAAACTACTTTGAGATATCATCTAACTCCGGTGAGACTGGACTATATAACAAAATTCCAAGATCAGAGATGTTAGCGAGGATGTGGAGAAAAGGGAACACTTTTGCACTGCTGGTGAAACTGCAAATTAATACATTCCTTTTGGAGAGATATATGTAGAACACTTAGAGATCTAAAAATAGATCTGCCATTCAATCTTGTAATTTCTCTACTGGGCGTATACCTAAAAAACCAAAAATCACATTATAACAAAGATATGTGTTCCAGAATGTTTATTGCAGCCCTATTCATAATTGCTAAGTCATGGAAAAAGCCCAAGTGTCCATCAATCCATGAATGGATTAATAAATTGTGGTATATGTACACCATGGAATATTATGCAGCCTTTCAGAAAGAAGGAGAATTTACCTCTTTCATGTTTACATGGATGGAGCTGGAACATATTCTTCTTAGTAAAGTATCTCAAGAATGGAAGAAAAAGTACCAAATGTACCCAGCCCTACTATAAAACTAATTTAGGGGTTTGACATGAAAGATATGACCCAGTTACAACATAAGAATAAGGGGGAGGGGTAAAGGGAGGGGAGGGAGAGGGGAGGTGGTTGGAGGGAGGGGGAT
>CAUYPK010095083.1:0-43966 GCA_963574355.1 Loris lydekkerianus | reverse complement strand
CCTCAGTGAAAGAAAGGCAGACAGGTAGGGGTGATGCTGGGACTGACCCAGTCTGTCCTCATTTTATACAAGGGAAGAAACTGAGGCTAAGAGAAGTGACCTGCCCAAAGTCACAGGTGAATAATAGATTCCTGGACCTGTAGCCTAGTATGTCTTCTCTGGAGGCAGGACTCTTAGCCTTGACACAGAACATAGATCCCAAGCAGCTTTTCTTGGTTCCTGCTGGGGTACAGGACCTGGGGACTTGAGGGACCTGTTTCTGAATGGACTGTCAGGATCTAGGCTTCAGGGCTTGGCATGTGTATTATACACTGCCACAGGCTTGCTGGAAGGTGGGACTTTGTGCTCATTCCTCTTTAGTGTTCTGAGTGAGGGTTAATTATGCCTCTCATTTTCACCTCTATTTTGGGCCTGTTTTCTTTCTTTTTCTTTCTTTTTTTTTTTTTTTATTGAGGCAGAGTCTCACTTTGTCACCCTCTGTAAGGTGCTGTGACGTCACAGTTCACAGCAACCTCAAACTGTTGGGCTCAAGCGATTCTCTTGCTTCAGCCTCCCAAGCAGCTGGGACTACAGGTGCCTGCCACAACACCCAGCTATTTTTTTAAATTTGCTTACGCCATGGCACTCTACCAAAGGGCCATAAAGTGAGACTCGGTCTCTATAAAAAAAAAAATAAAGAAATAAAGAAAAAAGATAGCGTTTTTGGCTCGGTGCCTGTGGCTCAGGCGGCTAAGGTGCCAGCCACATACACCTGAGCTGGCGGGTTCGAATTCAGCCCGGGGCCGCCAAACAACAATGATGGCTGCAACCAAAAAATAGCCGGGCGTTGTGGAGGGTGCCTGTAGTCCCAGCTACTAGGGAGGCAGAGGCAGGAGAATCACTTGAGCCTAGGAGTTGGAGGTTGCTGTGAGCTGTGAGCCACAGCACTCTACCCAGGGGGACAGCTTGAGGCTCTGTCTCAAAAAAAAAGGATAGCGTTTTTATAAACACTTGACATTTTTGCCACATATCATAGACTTAGTTTTACATTGCAAATATTCAAGTCATGTCTATTAGACATGGTTTTCACAAAGAAATGGTGCATTCCAATAGAAATCTTCTTTCAGTAATTCACATTGCTGGTTCTACCTTCATAAAATTCAACTCTCTGTTTTCATAGAGATAAAATTTTGGCTAACACCTTTCCCTGCAGTGGCCAGCTCAATTTAAAATAATAGGGTAAATCCACACTGAATACCTCATTGTTCAGCTAAGCGTGTTATGAAACCGATAAGACCATGTTGCATTTGCATGAATATAGTTAACAATATTTATAACTTGTTGCAAAGTGTGGATTAAAATGGTAGCTTTAGCAAAGAGATTTTGCTGGTGCATGGGACAATGAAAGGAAAGGAAAACATCTGGATCTAGCAATAATTTTTTTATCTGTGCAATAAACCCTTCATGTTTTCCTGTCATGGAAGGTGCGGCATCTGTACACACATTCCATAAATTTACCAAACTCAGTGCAACTTCATGACATTTATCTCGAAAGTTGTTGAAGATATTTATTCCCAGTGTTCTGTTCACAAGAGCGCCCGGCATGGAACTTTTTGTAGCAAAGAAAATCCCATGCCAAGTCAGCAGATTGACTAATGCATACTTCCCCTTGGAGGATTGCATGAAGCTGTTTTGTTAAGCTAAAGGCTAATTCATGGTGCCAATCAGTCCTGGTTCTCCCTGAAACAGGCCGTTGTCTGTACTTTGAAATGTTATGGGGTCCAAGCATCCTACAACTCTGACAATGCATTCTTTCACAATGCCCACATCACTGAAGGGCTTTCTTTTTTCTCTGAGTATATAAGCTACTTCATAAATTGCTTCAGTGACATTATTTTCATCCTTTATTCTTGCTTGAAAGAATTTTCTTTGCTTTTGTTTTTCATCTTTTAATTTCTGCAGTACAACCTTTTACACCTCTCCCTCCAACTTGAAATCTTTGTGGTCCTTATCAGTGTTATGATGCTGATGAGCACAGAATTTCTTTAATATTGATGCTGCAGCATCACAAAGCAGACAAATCCTCTTATCTTCAGCAGAAACAAGATAATATTGTAATTCCAAGTCCTCATTAAAAACCTGTTTTCTGGGCAGTGCCTGTGGCTCAGTGGGTAGGCACCAGCCCCATATACCAAGGGTGGTGGCATCAAACCCGGCCCCGGACAAACTGCAACAAAAAATAGCTGGGCGTTGTGGTAGGCACCTGTAGTCCCTGCTACTTGGGAGGCTGAGGCAAGAGAATCACCTAAGCCCAGGAGTTGGAGGTTGCCGTGAGCTGTGACGCCATGGCACTCTACCCAGGGTGACAAGTGAGACTCTGTCTCTAAATAAAGAAAGAAAGAAATAAACCTGTTTTCTTCTTTCAGCATCTCTTGGTCTTCCTTGACACAATGTGCTATTAAGCAGACAGAATTAAAAAATGCCATCGAGCATGCAACTATTCACAAATTCTACTTCAAACAGAAACATAGAGTAGGCTTGACACCTGTAACTCAGTGGTTAGGGCGCTGGCCACATACACTGAGCCTGGCGGGTTCGAACCTGTTTAGCAGGGCAGGCCTGCTAAACAACAATGACAACTACAACAACTACAAAAACAGCTGGGCATTGTGGTGGGCGCCTGCAGTCCCAGCTACTTGGGAGGCTGAGGCAAGAGAATCACCTAAGCCCAGGAGTTGGAGGTTGCTGTGAGCTGTGATGCCACAGAACTCTATCGAGGGCGACATAAAATGAGACTCTGTCTCAAAAAAAAAAGGAAGAAAGAAAGAAAATAAACACAGTGCACTGTTGTCAAAAACTGGTGACCGACTGGCATTCGACCCCCATAAACTCTCACCAACCAGGCTAATGGAGGAAGTGAGAATCAAATCATGAGCGTAGCAGCTGCTAATCTTGCTTTTATGCCTTACTAATGTTCTAATTGTGCCCGTCAGTCTGGGGAAGATTATTTTGTTGAAACTTATTTTATTATTTGGTATTTTAAATACATCCATTTTAAAAATAAAAATATAGTGAGCCGTGGGACGCCACAGCACTCTACCGAGGGTGGTAAAGTGAGACTCTGTCTCTACAAAAAAAAAAAAAAAAAAATACACACACACACACACACACATACATACATACATACATAGATATATAAAAGATAGAAAAACATGCAGTAATAAAAATAAAATAATTTGTTCTGTAAAATCTGGATTCAGTCAAAAGGCTGCACTTAAGGACCTAGAAGGCCTAAATCCTATGGTGTTAAGGCCTTAGGTTCCCCGCCCGTTTTGCTCAGGAAGTGTTTTTGCACAGTTCTCTACCTCTCATCACTCCTCAACCCAAAGGCAATCCAGGTGCGTCCAGACACAGTTCCAGGAGCTGTGGGGGCAGAACAACGATGCCCTGCTAACTGAGCAGGTGTCCTGGGAACTGGTCTACATTCTACCCTACTGACCTCAAGTATAATCTCACTTGGGCTGGGTTCCTTCTGGGGGCTGCAGAGTTATGAGGAAAAAACGCAGAGCTGGCACGGCTGTGTCTTTGCACTAGAAGGTAACCCAGTTTTCCCGAGATTGTTCTTCCCTCTGCTGTGGCTGCTTCCTGAAGAAAGGTCATCAGCCAGGCCTGCAGCCCTGGCCCCTCTCCAGCAGGGCCCTCCTCATAGCAGTCAGGCAGCTCTGGTGAACCTGGGCAAAAGTGCCTCCCACTTCCTAAGAGTGAAGCCACAGCCACCCCAAGGGAGGACAGGCAGATGCGGAAGCTGCCAGCAAAAACAGCAGACTAAAAGTAGACCCTCACCACCCCAAACCTTTGGCCGTGTGGCCACAAACCCTAACAGGAGCTGGCCAAGGACAACAACACTGAAAACAGACAATGGGTGACTTCCCACCCAACGCCAAAAGGGTGTGAGTCTGTCTGGCACCCACAAGGCCTCTGAAGTCTAAGGGAGCCCGTGCTGCCCAGTGACTACTGAGACAAGGGAGTGGCCACCCCACAGAAGCCGGCCAGGCACGATGCAGAACCAAGGTCTGCAGGGTCAGTAAGCACCCCCTGGAACGGCAGCCCTGTCCCTAAGCCCTGACACAACAGAGAGGCCCCAAGCCCCAAGGCATCTGTTCTCCCCGTGAGGCTAAAGACGAGAACTAGGATGTGGGCCTCATGCTAGGAGGTCCACAAGTGACGTATGAGGGACGACGTTGCTCCAGAAGGGGACACCAGAGAGACCTTGGAAAAGCCAAGTCCCGGACCCCCAGCCACAGAGAGGCACTCTGCACACTATGCGTCTGCCAACCCCAAGGCCAGAACCGAGTGCTGCTCATGGATCGCAAGCTCAGCCCAACCTCAATGACCAGCTCTGTCCCTGCAGGCCCTGGGAACTCAGTGTCAGAGGCACCCGCAGCGCCCCGACTGCCCACGGGCATCTAAATGGCATCCCGGACTCTGAAAAATTTTTTTCTTTTTATGTCTCTGCTTTTCCCACAGAGCTCTGCCTTCCAGGAAACAGCAGCTCCCACAGACCACACTCAGGAACTCACACCGGCTGTCCTCCCAGCATTCGATGCCTGCGCATTCGGCCCTGCTCACCACCACCACCACCTCCCTCCTGGACATGGCCACCAGTCTCCTGACTGCAGCGGCTGGTCTCTCCTCTGTCTGACCTCTCACAGAGGCCACAGGACCTACAGAATGTTAAGTTGGATAAAACCCTCCAGGGGCTCCCCCTCCACTCCCAGGAACAGGCAAGTCCCATCTTAGCCCAGGGAATTGTGGAAGACCTTTCCCTTCCATCTCCCTGTGTCCTGCCACGCTGGTGTCCAGCTGCCAGCCTGTTCTTCCTACCTGGGCCCACCTCTCCATCATGCACAGTGCCCAGTCTGTCCAGGTCTTTGGTCAAATGTGACCATGTAAATGACCACGGTGCACAAAGACCTGTCCCCACTTGCACAACCCTGTACCTTCCCCTTTGGGGGCTCTCCTCCTCAGTTCTAACTCCACCACCAGACACTTGTCCCTGTGTCTTCCCTATCTGTCCCTTCAATGTGAAGGGCTCTACTGCGGCAGGGACTGTGCCACACACAGAGGACCAGGGCCAGGACACTGCCCCACCAGGCCCCCAGGGCCAGGACACTGCCCCACCAGAGCCCCCAGGGCCAGGACACTGCCCCACCAGGGCCCCCAGGGCCAGGACACTGCCCCACCAGGGCCCCCAGGGCCAGGACACTGCCCCCCCAGGGCCCCGAAGGCCAGGACACTGCCCCACCAGGCCCCCAGGGCCAGGACACTGCCCCACCAGGGCCCCCAGGGCCAGGACACTGCCTCACCAGGCCCCCCAGCGCCAGGACACTGCCCCACCAGGGCCCCCAGGACCAGGACACTGCCCCACCAGGGCCCCCAGGGCCAGGACACTGCCCCACCAGGGCCCCCAGGGCCAGGACACTGCCCCACTAGGCCCCCCAGGGCCAGGTCACTGCCCCACCAGGGCCCCCAGGGCCAGGACACTGCCCCACCAGGCCCCCCAGGGCCAGGACACTGCCCCACTGGGCCCCAACAGACACTCAGTAAAAACTTGCCAAAGAGGGAGTGGATGAAACTGGACACGCCTACACCTGCCAGCCCTGGGTTTTCTCTGCCTTGGCACAGTCCACACCATCTCTGTAACCCTCCCCTCCCTCTGAGGGTCAAATGACATCTTCATAAGCCTCTGCCAATCCCTCTGCCACCAGACAGCTCTACACAAGAGCCTTAGGGAAGGTGGCCAGTATGCCCTTGTCCCATCCCAGCCACTGCATCAGGATCCTGGGGTGGGCGGTGGTGTCATTCCCATGTTCATGAAAAATACACTTCTCCAAATTGCGGCCTTGGAGGTCATGTGGCCAAACTGTGACACCAGAAGAAAACCGCTTTCTCCCCAAGCAAAGGGCACATCCCAGCAGAAAAGTGTTCAGGAGCCCCTCCTTGGACTTCCTGGTATGAGGAGCTCTAACCCTGCAAGGGCGCCTCTGAGTGTCGGAACCCCACTAAGGAAAGCACCTATCCTTCTCGGCCTAACTACAGTGGGAGGGGTGCGCCCCCAGAGATCCATCCACAATCAGTCCTGTCCAGACGGTGCCCTGCGGACAGGTCCCAGAGGCGCTCGGTGGGCAGACCTCACTGGCGACCCCTGGGTTCTCAAGCCCCCCGGAAATGCAGGTCAGCCGGTCTTCCCCTCTCCACTCCAGCGCCTCCTCAGCCTCTTTGCCATCCTGATCCCGGAGCAGATACACCCTCAATATGATTCATTTTCTGCCCGCTGCGGCCCAGGCCCCCAGGCCCCACTCTAGGCCTCCCCTGCCCCCTGCCCCGACCCGGGTCTCTCCACCCGGCCCCCACCGCCCTCCTCCTCCCTCCCCGCAGCCCGGCGCCCGGCTGAGCGGCGCTCCGGGGCGGGGGACGCCGGTACCCTGAGCCGAACCCGGGAGCCCGGGCTGCGGCTACACTCACCCGCGCCGGGGGCGCCTGCTCCGGGCCCCGGGCTCCGCCACCAGCGCAGCAGCGCCCGCGCGGGGTCCAGGCTCACGACGCAGCGCTGCTGCTTCACCCACAGCACGGAGCGCAGAGGCTCCGCCGCCCTCCTCGCCCCCATGGCCGCCGGCGCGGCTGGTCAGCCGGGCGGGGGGCGCGCGGACACCGAGGGGCGCGGGACCGTTAGCGGCCCCTGCAGTCGGCCGGTCTGCGGCGCGGGCGGGCGGGGAGGGCGGCCTGCGTCACCTCGTACGCAGAGCCGAGGGCGGCCGGCCGGGAGGGACCGCGGGGGGCCGGGGGGCGGGGCCGAGCGGATGGGGGGACTGGGGGAGCTGGGGAGACAGGAGGGCTGGGGACCAAGGAGAGGTGAGGGACCTGGATGGAGCTGAGGGACGGAGGAGGGGACCGGGTGGGGGACCGAGAAGGGGGCCAGGGACCGAGGAGAGGTAGGGGAACTTGGGGGAATCTGGGGGGGACTGGGGAGGCCCGGGGGCCGAGTAGAGGTGGCCAGACAAAGGAGCGACCTGGGTGGGGGAAGAGAGGAGGAGAGGTGGGGGACCTGGAGGACCTGGCCGCGCTGGTGCCCGGGACCCGGCTGGGGAGGTTACCCTCCTCTGCAGCGCGGCGCTGGAGCCGGGCGCTCCCGTGGGCGGGGACCCCGTAGCGCCTCCCGGGCCGGCGGTAATGATAGGCGGGGTCCCTGCGGCACAGAAATGTTGCCCGAGCGGTTGTGCGCGGGCGGCGAGAGGCCGCGGGCCTGGCGGTGGGCGCCCACGGGCGGCGTGACCCTGGGCGATGGTCTCCTCTTGGATCCTGTAGGATGAGGAGAGGGTCAGCAGGTTAGCCTGGGCAGGCAGGGAAGGCTTCCCGGAGGAGGAGGTCTTCCAAGGGGCCTGAGGAGCTGGCCTGTGAACTGCAGTGGGAGAATGTGGCCCAGACAGCTTAGCACTCCCTCCTGAGCAGCCCAAGGAACCTGAGCTAGGGGCCTGAGCCCTTGGCAGCCGCACGGTCTCTGTGGCCGGGTTGTCCTTCCTCATCTCCCTGCCAGCTCAACATCCCTGCTTCAGGGAGGCCTCCTGACACCCAGCTACAGGTACCCCCCACTCCCTGCAGCCTGACTTCAGCCCTGGCTGCAGAGCACGTGGGCTCCCCCTTCACATAAGCCCCACAGGGACCAGTGCAAGCACAGCTACCCCAGAGGTTTCAACAAAGACTCCGGGGCTCCCAGAAGTTAAGTAACTGGCTAAGAGCACAGGGCTCCAATGTGACAGAGCTGAGGCTCACACCCAGGTCTGGCTCCAGGACTGGCCTGAGAGCCCCCTGCCCTTCCCCTTAGCTCTCCCTGCCAGGCCCTACTGCTGCAGACAGAGGTGGACAGGCCATGTCCACGTGGCCTCACCACTGTGCCTGGCACTGGAGCTCCATGCACAGGTCTTATCCTGCCAGTTCCCTGTGACTGTCTGCAGGGCAGGAACAAGCATGAGTCACTTCTTCTTGGGAGCCCAGCCCCGTTCAGGCCTTGCAGCTGAGGCCCCAAGATAGACCTGCAGCCTTGGTTGGGGCCAGAGTCCCAGCTCCACCCTTGAGCAAGCCACACCTGATCTCCCAATGCAGTGGGGTGACCAGAAGCAGGGCCTGCCCTACCTCTTCCCTCCCACGGCAGCTGCTCTGAGGCTCAGGAAATGTGGATATGAAACTTATTTGGAAACTCACACCAGTGGGAGGCAGGTGCTGATATCACACTGCATGTGAGGAGGGTTGGCTGGCACGTGGGCAGGGGCTCAGGGACACTGGCATCCCTCCCCAGGCCTCTTCTTTGGTCTCTCCATACCAGGCTCCTTCTGTCCCCCTTTGTTTACTCTTTTCACTGTCCTCTAGATGCACAAAATCCTTTGGCCAGAGCGTGGACACAAAGGAGTCAGACCCTGCTCTGGCCCTCAAGGAACTCCGCTGAGGGGGGGGGGGGGGTGCGGCGGGCGGCAACATCAGTTACAAAACACTGGTGACCCCTCAGCTCCATTAGAGAAGGGTCCCACCTTCTTCACCCAGTGGACTTACAGCCCCCCATCCAGGCCTGGGGTGTCTTGATGACTGTCATGAGTTGTGCTGTGTCCCCTAAGTCCATGTTGATGCCCTCGCCTCAATAACTCAGAATGTGAATATATTTGGAGGTAAGATCTTTAGAGGTGATTAAATGAGGCCATTAGGGTGGGCCCCTATCCAGTCTGACCAACGTCCTTATAAGAAGAGAAAATTGGGACACACAAGACACCAGGTGTCCACAGAGGAATGGCCGTGGGAAGAGGCAGCAAGAGAGTAGCCACCCTCACGCACAGGAGGTCCCTGTGAGGAGACCGCCCTGCCAACTTGGACCTTCATCTTGTGGACTCTGTGAACTGCTAACTGGGAAGCAGCAAATCTCTGCTGTTTGAGCCACCTGCCCTGTGGCATTTTGTTACGGCATTGTCAGCTAACTAATGCAGCGGTCCTCCAGCCAGGGGGCCTGCAGTCCAGGATCAGTCTGGGGACAGGCCTGGCCACGCTGATGCTCAGAGGGACAGGGTGATGCAACAAAGGCCCAGGCTTCAGGAGAGACTTGAGTTGCATGGAGAGAGGGGCCGGGTGGGATCAGGCCCTGTGGGGGGTAGGGGGCATGGGCCTGTGACTCTGAGCTCAGCACTGGGGGCAGAAGGAAGAGGCATCTGATCCCCAGAGAAGCTGCCAGGCCTCACTGTGTGTCAGGACTTGGGAGGGCCTAGGAGCCGGCTGTGAAGATGCCGGGTGGCATACAGACTCAGCAGCCTTAGGAGGCCTGTCCTCTGCATCAGGACACACTCCCACCTACCTGGTAGCCCCTCGCTCTCCTCTTCCTTGGCAAACACACTTTCCCCCACTGGACCCCAGCCAAAATGCTCTTTCCACACATCTGCCTGGCAGACCCCTACTCACCTTCACCTTCCACCCACGTCCCTCCATGCCATAAAGTCCCTAGCAGCTAACTGTATGGTGCTTCCACTGGGCTGCCACAGGGCTTCACTCCCACCCCTGGCACTGCAGAACAGCTGATGTCACAGCCAGTTACTGGCTTGGTGTATGCACAGCTGGCCTCAGCCCCACTCAGGGGCTGGACAGGCCCTCAGCTGGTTGGTAGGCCAGAGACCATGGGCTCAGCCCCAGCTGCCTGGAGCCCTGATTCATCAGTCCCCAGCCTGCCACCTGCCCTTGTCGTGTGTCCAGACCTCAGGCTTGGGCTGCTGCCTGGTGGCCTGATAGCTCTGGCCCCTGCTAGGCCAGACATCCTGCCCAGGAGCTGTCACAACCCCCACTGCCCTGAGTGGCAAGGTTATCCTACCTGTGGGATGCCTGGACCCTGAGTTCCTATCTAAGCCCATACATGGCCATCTAACAACCACAGGTATCCACCCCACAGGGTCATCCATACCATGGGCCCCCTGGCCCCTCCTGCCACAGAGCCCTGGCCATTAGCAAGGACGTGGGCCCAGTGACACCTTCTGCCCTCATGAGCTACTTTTCCCTTTTCTTCCTGCCCTTGGCCTTGTTTACTATGACAGTCCTGCTGGTTTATCTTCCTCCCTGATAAAGCCAGCAACACCATTTGACATGAGAAGACTGTTGGGTGGAGGTGGGAGGACCCTGGCACCAGCTGTACCCTGGCTGCCAGGAATGTCACCCTCCGCCCTCCACCCTCTACCTTCCAAGTTCCTCTTCAAGGTCGACTGTGTGGGAGAAATGTCCGGGGCCCAAACATTTGGGGAGTAAGCTGATAAAGTGCAAAAGACACATCTCTGCACTGCCCACTGACCCTGACAATACCTGCTGGAAATGGAATCACTGGTCCCTTTTTACAGGTAGAAAAACTAAGGCCACAAAACCAACCTTGCCTGCTCAAGTTGCACAGAAAGGTAATTAGATGGGGGTACCTTGGCTCCCCTGCTCCAGGCTGGAGGTCCCCTGAAGTGAGGGACCACAGATGGTGCATGCTCTAGCTGTACCCTCAGTGGGCTCTGCTCCCTGGCACTCAGGCAGCCCAGCCTGCTTTCTGGAGCATGCCACACTGTTCCACCTGAACTACACTTACAGGAAGATGGCGCTTCCCCACACGATACAACCTGCCCATCTGGGAAAGCCCTGGAGCCCACATGGAGGGCAACCCTCAGGGGGTGGGTCTGAGCTGAAAGGGCTGGGAGGTGAGCCTAACAGACAGTGATACCAAAGGCACCCGGGGTGTCAGGGATCAGGGCTGCTCCATACCCAGGAGCCAGAGCCCCAAAGGTCGGCTTGGGAGCAGTGGGAGTGACCAGTACTGTTTGGGCACCAGCAGGGCGCCTGTCCCTCTGCTTGACATCTGCTGTGTAGTCCTCAAGGTGATCTCCTTTCCAGGTGAGGCCACTAAGTCCCAGAGAGGCTGGAGGACCTAGCACACTCTGCAAATGGAGCCAGAGCCCGAGGCTGGCTGGCAGGTTGTTCGGGGCAGTGGAGTAGTGATTATGGAGTTGGTCAATTGCTGTGACCATTCTCCTTCCTGCAGGGGCCTTCCAAGGGGCAGGCGCAGAAGTGGGAATGAAGACTAGACTGCCAGACCCTGAGGCTGGCTCTCTTCACCCCTTGCCATCCTGTTGGCAACATCCCGACTTTCTTCTCTGGACAGGGGCACCCTAAAGTAAGCCAGCCCCCAGGACCCAGGGAAGCGGGGCCTGCCTCCCCCGGGGTCTTCAGTGAAGTATCCATTGATCACTGTCGCAATGTAGCCTTGACTTATTTTGGGGAGAGGCTGCCACAATGTCCAGCCTTGGGAGTTTGGGAGTTTGGGGGACAGTCTGTGACACAGCACAGAGCTCATCTGAGGGCTGGGCGGGTGGAGTGGGGCCACTGGGGAAACCTGGCCTGAGCCCAGGGCACGGCCAGGGAGGTTACCGCTCGGGAGTGGCATAAACTGTGATTTTTGAGACTGATAAGGAGAGCCTGCTAGCTTGCTGGTTGTGTTTTATTTGCCTTTTTATAGTTAAGGACTATAAAAAGGTGAGAAAATAGCAAAGTGCCCAGGAGCCCGGGGATCTGATTCAGCCAGTAGGTGGTTCCATGAACCAGGTGGGGAAGCAGGTGGCTCAGAGACAGGGGGGTGAGAGAGGGGCCGAGTTTGGAGCTCAGAGCAAAAACCCTCCAGGGAAAAAAACAGCCATCGTAAAGAGTGAATATGAAGAAACAGAACGATCTGTGTTCAATGAAGTTTTGCAGACAAAGAATAAAGCGTTGAATCCAAAAACAAAAGGAGGAGGAAGAGGAGGAGGAAAAGGAAGGAAAGAGGCACGGAGGGGAGGAAGGATGGAAGGAGGGTGGGAGGGAAAAAAGAGTGGAAGGAGGGAAAGAAATAGGAAGGGAGGGAAGGAAAGAGGGAGGGAAGGAAGGGGGGGGATGGAGAAGGAAGGAAGGAAGGAAGGAGACAGAAAGAGACAAACCAGTGGAAGCTACGTGAATCCCAAGGTGATCTTAAGAGAATTATCAAAATCAGCTTTCAAGAAAACAAAAGACAAGATACCATGGTACCATGAGAAACCACGCTGAAGAGGTTGCTGGCCAGTGACCCACACTGTGTGAAGGGGTGGGTAGGACACCAAGGAGCGTCAAGGGAAAACTGGAGACCACACTCCTGCTCGCAGCTTGCATAGGCAGCAGCTCTGCCTTGAGAGCAGGGCACCCAGCTCTGCTGGCTCCTCCTTCTTTATAGATGGGAAACCGAGGCCAGAGGGGCCACAACCTCTGAGGAAGTACAGGAAGAAATCACTCCTTCCAGTTATGTTACCCAGCCCTACTAGGCATCCTGCTCTGTGACCTGCGCAGAGGGTTCAGCTGAGCTAGCAGAACTGGACAAGGGACATTCCAGCATGAAATTCCTCATGGAGCCAGATAACTGACTAATCCTGGAAGGAGCGAGGAGTGAAGGCCCCTGGGAACACCAGGAGGGTCAACACACTGGGGCAGGGTGGAGAGAAGGCCCCTGGAAACAGCAGGAGGGTCAGCACTCTGGGGCAGGTCTAGGACGGCCCCGAGGGTGGGGAAGACTATCTGGAGGAGGGCACGAGTGAAGCTCTGGAGGGAGAGCATGGCCGAGGTGGGGGCAATCAAAGTTCTAACAGGACACTGCTACCAGGTGAACCTGCTCTGGTTCAGGGCCCCAGGTCCAGGCATGGCTCTCGGACCACCCGATCCTCCTGATTACTTGCTTCTCTGCTGTCACCCGACTTCCGAGGGCTTCTCCATCCCTCTGGATGCTGGTCTGCCTGTTTTGCTATTCCCAGCACACTGTCTCTGCCTGAGTACCCCACCCCTCCTCTCCCCAGGCACCCTCTGCAAGTGGAGCCTAAGCCTGAGGCTGGCTGGCAGGCAGGTTGTTTGGAGCTGGTCAATCCAGTGTGACCATTCTCCTTCCTGCAGGGACCTTCCAAAGAGCCTTGGGGATTAGGGCCAGGATTGGTCACTGCTGCGCTCACACTGTGCCTCTCTCCCTCACCCCCTCCGGTACTGAGTCCATTGCACTTTTGGTTTCTGCATTTGCAAGCACGTGGACCTTTTCCTTGCAGAAAAATCAGTGGAAGCAACTCAAATCCTAGGGCAGAAACAACAGCAGTAGGTGCAGCTATGGGTGGTTTGAACTACACTCAGCGGGCGAGGCCGTGGAGAGCCCTGAGAGGGCACAGGCTGGCTGGTCTGCAGGGCCAGGGGCCGTGCCTTTTTCATTTTTGTATTCCTAGTGCCAACACAGGACCTGGCAAATTGGCTGGGTGTTGGGGCAGGCGCCTGTAGTCCCAGCTACTTGGGAGACTGAGGTAAGAGGATCACCTGAGCCCAAGAGTTTGAGGTTGCTGTGAGCTGTGACACCATAGCACTCAATCGAGGGTGGCAAAGGGAGACTCTGTCTCAAAAAAAAAAAAAAAAAGAAAAGAAAAGAAAAAAGAAAAAAGAAAAAAAGGATCCTGGCAAATTGTAGGCATTCAGTAAATATTTACTAAGTGAACAAGTGAGTGAGTGAAAGAAAACACAAGCACAGGAGAGCCGATGAAGCAACGTTACTGTGAATAAAACCGAGTTTAAATCAGGCGTCGTGTATAGAAACACTGCCTGGGAAAGACAGCAGGGCATGGCGGGGACCAGGACAGGCCAGGCAGGGAAAGGAGACAAATCCTTTGAACCCCAGTCATCTGTTGCCAGATGGTCAGCGCTTTCAAGAATAGCCAGAAACACACATTTTTTAGTGAAACTGTGTGACTTTTAAATATTTACAACTAATTTCAATCCAAAATAGAAAACATTTCTCAGGACAACATTGTGGGATGACCCCGTCTAAGAAAAAAAGAAGCAGCAGCACATGCACAGGGATTATCAAACCAGTTTTGCCAACACTGACGTTTCCCCAGCGATGTACAGTGGTACATAGGACCAAAAAAGCACATGGAAAGATGTTCGGCGTCATTAGTCATCAGAGAAATGGGAATCCAAAACACAGGGAGGTACCACTGGACATCCACGAGGATGTTACCATAAAAAATGGATAATAACAAAGCAGTTGATAAGAATATGGAGAAATTGGAATTCTCACGTGTTCCTGGAGGGAATATAAAACGGTGCAGCCACTGTGGGAAAGAAGCTGAGGTTTCCTCCAGAAGTTGTGCGTGGAATTAGCATACGCAGTGAAAGCAGGGACTCAGAGAGCCGCTTGGACATACACGTCCACTGCAGCACTGGCCACTATAGTGGAAGGGTGGGAGCAGCCCTTGTGCCCATCAGTGAATGGGCTAAGTACGCCACCCCCAAACCACAGCACACGAGTGTGCCATGAAAAGAATACAGTACCACAGCACACGAGTGTGCCATGAAAAGAGGCCGGTAGGAAATGCCACATATTGTGTGACTTTATGTGAAATGTCCAGAAGTGGCAAATCCATGGAGATAGATGGTGGACTAATTGGTGGCTGCTGGGGGGTGGGGGTGAGGGGAATGGGACCAGGTCTCCTTCTGGGTGATAAGAATGTTCTGGAATCACACAGGAGTAGTTGTTGCAGAACACTGTGAACGTGCCAAACGCCACTGATTGTCTGCTTTAAAATGGTCAAATGGTAAATTTTATGTTATGCTTATTTTACCACAATAAAAAAGCAATTACTTTGGTGAGTGTCCCTGATGGGTCATGGCAGCAGAGGTGGAGACAGGTGGATGTGGATGCAGGTGGCCAAAGGCCAGAAATGGTTGGGTGGTTGACGGACAGGATGCCACGGTGGACAGGGAAGGGTCTAAGATGAGTCCCCGACTCCCCGCCTGTGTCTCTGTGGACGGGTAGGTGCCTGTCATTGGGTGGAAGCACGTGGGAGGAGCATTCCAAGGTGCTGTGGGGTGGGTCTAGGGTTAGGGTTAGGCTCGGGGGTCATGCCCTGGGCTCCTTGGTCAACAGACAGGGGAGGGTCTACTCAGAGCAAGAGGGGAGGGCCCAGGACACTCGGGGACAATCCTGGTCTGCACCTGCCATGCTAGCTTCATTATGACCACATTCCCTTTCACTCTTGAAGGCGTCCCTGCTGGGTAACTAGTTATCTGGTCACCCACCAACAGTCAGGGACAGGGCCGTGGCAGAGGAAACTGAGACAGCCCAGCTAGGGAGCTGGGAGGAAAGCCAGAGCCCCAGGAAGGGAACAGAGAGGGGGTGGCCTGGTGGGACCCCGTTCTACTGCCCTGGCTGTGACACTGCCCTCACCTGTCTGAGCCTCTGTTTTTTCCCATGTAAAATGAGGGTAGTGATTGTGGAGCAAAGTGGCCGAAAGCTCAGGACTTGAGTGTGGGCTCTGCCAGCTGGGAGCTCGGAGCCCCGGGCCCAGGGCTTCTCAGGCACCACGTGGATGTCTGGTCTGCCTCTATCTTTGTGGCCAGGACTGTGTTATGCAGGGTGTTTAGCAGCGCCTCTGGCCTCTATCCACTTGTGCCGACCAAAAGTGTCCCCAAATATTGCTGAATGTTCCCCTCGAGAACCACGGCCTTTCACAAATTGCTTGGTTTCTCTAGGCTTTGGTTTCTTCCTCCACAAATGTGGATACTAACGCCCACCTCCTGGGATGCTCTGAGGGCTCTACAGCGCCATGATGGGGGGCTTCAGGCGCAGCACAAGGG
The DNA here is from genome assembly GCA_963574355.1 of Loris lydekkerianus. NCBI lineage: Eukaryota > Metazoa > Chordata > Mammalia > Primates > Lorisidae > Loris > Loris lydekkerianus. The sequence continues at coordinate 28,267 of CAUYPK010095083.1, read as the reverse complement.
CTTGCTAAATGCCAGTTAGGCAAAGCACGGAGCGCAGCATCTGGGATACAGTTGGTGCTCGCTCAGTGTTGTCACGGTCACTCTCTGAGGAGCAGGGCATCTGGGATACAGTCAGTGCTCACTCAGTGCTGTCACGGTCACTCTGAGGAGCAGGGCATCTGGGATGCAGTCGGTGCTCACTCAGTGCTGTCATGGTCACTCTCTGAGGAGCAGGGCATCTGGGATGCAGTTGGTGCTCGCTCGGTGCTGTCACGGTCACTCTCTGAGGCAGGTATTGTGCACAGTGAGGGGAAAGTCTCAGGGGACACCCCTGGAGTGGCAGCAGGCACAGACCCTCAGAGAGTCCCACTGTCAATCAGAAGGCCTCTCTGATACTGAGGGGTGGAGGGGACCCCTAGGTCCGCACGTCTCCTTCCCAGCCTGGCAGGCCCAAGCTCTGGGCTCTGAGGAGTGATCTTTGTGACTTCCAAGACCCCCTCACAGAGCAGGACACACCAAGATAGTCCCCGGGCTGACCTAGGGTGACCAGCTCCTCCTGGTTTGTGAACTTTACCAAGTTAGCACTTCAAGTCCCCTGTGCTTTTTCTTCCAGGCGGTGGGTCACCTTCAGATGCCCTGATTCCAGCATGTCCGCCTTCCCCAGGGTTGAAGGCAGCCAGGTGGACCCTGGGCCCCTGAGCTCATCTCAGGTGGCACCTGCAGGGTGACCTCATTTAGGCCTTGAGCAGAAATAGAACAGCAGTGCCAATTAGCAGATGCTCTTCAGCCAGGGACACGAAATCTGCCACAGCCTCTAGGCAGCCGGAAAATTCCACATATCTCTTCTTCCAGAGGTGGGAGGGGCTGGCAGGAGGCTCCCCTCCCCTGTGGACACGCCCAGCTTTGCTTCTTGCCAAGGGTGAGAACCTCTGGGGCAGAGACAGAGACCCCCAGAGGAGCTGATTCAGTGGGCTTGGGGCAGGGTGAGGGTGAGAACCTGCACACTTCACGGACTCCCCAGGGCATCTGGACACAGGGTGACCTTGGGCTGCACAGGGAACTGCAGCAGGGGCCTGCCTTACTCTGTCCCTCCCAGTTCCAGGGCCCAGGTCCAGAACTCTGTACTGGCCACTTGCTCACTGCTACCCAGCTGTGAGCTAGGTGCCTAGATAGCTGAGAGCTAGGTGCATAGAGCCAGCATGATGTCGCCACAGGGCAGGGCATCTGGGATACAGTTGGCGCTCACTGTAGACCACTGTAGGTGGCCTCCGCCTGTGTGCACTCCGGACTCTGGGCTCTCAGACATACAGAAGCTGGTGGGAAGAGAGGGCCCTGGCAGGGGGCTGAGGGACCTCTGGTGGTCCAGGCTGCACCACTGGCCATCCAGAAGGCCTTGGGACATTCCCACTCCCTTTCCCAGAAAGCTAACATGAAGATTGTGAGAAGATGATGGTCTCTCAGGGTCCGTCCTGCTGATAGTGGGGTCTGGAAGGTGTCCCTACTCTGAAGGCCTCCCCTAGTCAAGGGGAAGCCTGAGTGTGGGGAATTGAATCGACCTTTTTTGGGACTGCCCCTCTGACCTTCTGTCCACGCGTAGCTCCTGCAGTAGCCTCCAAGAACCAGGGTAAGGGGAGAGCCTAAGAGAGGCCACTCCTCCTCTGTGCCCTCTCACCCTCCCTACCCCTGGGGAGCTGCTAATTGTCTGGAGTGGAGGGGAGCAGGAACTACACTGCCCGGAGAGTCAGGATAGCTGGGGCTGGGTCCAGTTCTGCCTTAAATATATGGCTAGATTCTAGGTCTCAGTGTACCCAGCCACAAAGTGGGGGTGCAAGAGGGATGGATCTAAGGAGCCCACCAACTCTGACACTCTAAGGCTCCCCAGGTTCCCCCTTGGCTCCCAGTCACTTGGCCAACTGTCTGCTGTTTTCTCTGCAAGTTCTGTGACTTCCTTAGGAGGTTACAGGGATGGGCCAAATCTCAAGTACCCATGTCACCTGCAGAAAAAAGTCCACCCTTTCATTCCTCTTCTTCCTCCCAAAGCGAGCATGTCCGGGAGTCACTGTTTATTCTTTTTTTTTTGACAGGATCTCTCTTTGTCACCAGGCTGGAGTGCAGTGCTGTCATCATAGCTCAGTACAGCCTCTAACTCCTGCACTCAAGTGATCCTTCCTACTCAGTCTCCCAAAGTGGTAGGATTACAGGCATGAGCCACCACGTCCAGCCCCACCATGTTAATTTTGATCCCCAGGAAGACATTTGAAAGATGTTTCTTTGGCTGGCTGCCCAGCTGACAGCCAGGGCAGGGATCCAGAGTGAGCTGCATGCTGCTGCCTGGGAGGAGGCCCATTCTGTGCTGTGGGTTGGAGTTGAAACATGGAATGGGCTGCAGGGCTGTGCACAGTGAACACCCAGTATTCATGCTGGAGGTCCCACCCCAAGACGGGTCTCACAGGCTTTTCCTGGAGAAGTAGCAGAGCTATGGGCAGACTCACCGAACCTCTGTACTGATCACAGCACTAGTCTCTGACATCAGGGCGATGCTCACATCTCCTCAAAGCAATCCCCCATTTATTGCCTTATTTGATTTTTAGGAGCACAGGGCAGTGGTGATGATGATCCCCATTTTATAGGTGAGAAATATGAGGCTCAGAGAGGGTCTGGGAGGTGCCCAGGTCATACGGGGTTGAAGCCCCTTGATGCCTGGCCCAGCTCTCTGGCAGCACCTGGTGATTCCAGGTTTACAATGAGTGATGTGATGCCTGTGTCACAGGGGGTGCCCAGGGGATGAAGGGAGAGGAGGCATGGGGCACCTCTGGACGCCTTGCGGGATGTGAGTCAGGGGTGTCCAGCCAGCGTCCACCACGGTGTGGTGCTAGGGTCACAGGGCAGGGCTCCAGGAGGCTGGACACCTCCCTGGACAGCTTGGGGAAGCGAGGCTCAGAGAGAGGCCACACCCAGTTCCTTTTGGCCAATTTCCATGAGCCCATTAGCTTTCCACACGCCCCAGCCCATGGCCCAAGGCCCCTGGGTGTGATGACTCAGTCTGTCCTCAGCCCTGTAGGTACTCCTGTGTGTGTGTGTGGGGGTCCAGCTCCTGAAAGACCAACAGCTCATCAGCTCACTCGGGGAGTGGAGGCCCATGGTGGGAGGGGCACTTTGGAGGGGGGAGCCCTGGAAGTGGGGGCGTAGCTCCTGGGTAGAGTGCACTAGCCACAGGTCAGAAAGTATTCTCGGGGTGTGCTGAGGGACAGAGAGGACTGGGAAGCGCCCCCCCCCCCCCACTGAATCTTCCCTTGGCTCTGTTCCCAAAGGGCACAGCCAGGTCTGCTGACCACAGCAGCTGGCAAAGTTCCAGGCACTTGCTGTGGCAACATTTGCTGTCAAAGGAAGAGGCTTTGCCTTCCAGTTGGGTTACTTATTTATTGGGAGAGGACCTAGGGCTTTTCCTGCAGATACAGGGACAACGGAGGGCTCCTGAGCACAGTGCTGCAAGCTGGCCACAGGTCTGGGGGGCAGCAATGCTGGGGGAGGACCACTGGCGAGACCCCTGCTGTGCCATGGGCAGGACACCCGCCTGGCAGGCGGACTCGAGGGGTGGCGAGGTGTGCAGCCGGGACAGGGCGTCTGGGGTCAGTGGCTGACAGGACTGACCGAGGAAAGGAGGAAATGGGCAGGGCAGGGAGGGCCAGGCTCCAGCAGGCGCTCAGTCTGCCACACACACCTGGCCCTGGCCTGGTGCCCAAGGGCTGGCTCTTCTGGCACCTGGGCCCACAGACCAGCCCTGATAGCTCCTGGGAGGGATCCTTGACTCAGGGTTCACCTGTTCATCTGGGGGTTAAAAAACAAAAACAAAAGTAAAAAACAGACAAGAAAACGGAGAGAAGATTGCAGCTCCCCTTCAGTGCTGATCTCTCCTCCACCCCTCCATTCTCGCTGATCCTCAGGAGAATCCTGTGAGCTGGACAGGAGAGTGGCTGTTGTCCCCATTTTACAGATGGGGGAAGGTGAGGCCCAGAGAGGGGCTGGGCTTACTCAGGCCACTTTGTCCTTCCCTTCCTCCCACACTCTACCAAGTCACATTTCACAATAGGAACAATATAAGTTTGGGCCTTGGGTCTTCCCACATGGAGAGGGTTTTCCTAGAATTACTATTAACATTCATAAACTAAGTGGCCCAGCTGGAGGGCAAAGACTCTTCCTTTGACAATAAATGTTGCCACAGCAAGTGCCTGGAACGTTGCCAGTCACTGTGGTCAGCAGACCTGGCTTTGCCCTCTGGGAACAGAGCCAAGGAAAGGTCCAGGAAGGGACAAGATGGTCCTGCAGCTCTGCATAGCCCTGCTGGGGACATGTGGCCAGGGTCCCAGCTACCTACTTCCTTCTGGTCACTTATATCCAGTTCAGTCAACAAATACGTCTTGAATGTCCAGCTTGCTGCTACTGACTGACCTCGTAGCTCTCGGCACTAGGTGTGGTAAAGAAGGTGAGAGGTCGTCACCTGCTGGCGATCCCCTAGCCAGCAGAGCCAACAAAGCAAGGTGCTGGCTTGGGACACAGCTACCGCTACGCAGAGCAAGGACAGAGCATGGCACTGTGGCAGCCAGCACAAGCGCCCAGCCCTGCCATCTGGGAGGGGCTGGGTGATGGCCCCCCCAGACTCCTCTCTCCCTGCTTGAGCTGGCATGGGCTCTGTCCTACAGACCACACCCTCCACACTGCTTAACTTCAAGGAGGAAGTCCAGGCTTGGGCTCCCTGGCTGCCCTATGCGCTGGACATTGGGGCAGGAGCCGGAGGTTTCTGTGCAGGCAGCTGAGGCTGGGCTTTTGCTTGTGGAGCGACCTCCAGGTATCTCGGCCCAAACACGGGTGGGTGCCCAGTAGCCAGGCCCCAGCAAGAGAAGCCTGTGTGACCACTAGTGCCGGCCATGGCTTGTTCCTAGTGACAGACTATGGGTGGCCCAAGCCTTTGCTTCACTCTGTACCATCAGAGATAGTGAGTGACACTGCTGTGGCAAGGGAGGGATGAGCTGACGCAGCCCTGACTGGGAGGTGGACCAGGAGTCCTGGGGGTCTGTGTTTGCCAGGGCCAGGCATTCTTTCTCCTGGAGAGCTATTCTCACCTTCCCCACCAAAAGATAAGAGAGAGTCTGGGGGTTCCCGGTGCCCTTGCAGTTGTAGAGGCCTTTTTGGTGGAGAGAAGACACTCCTGAGTCCTGGTGGCACAGCCTGCGGCTGGGCAGTGGGGACCCTGGGGCCTCCTCCCACCAGATGCTTCTCTCCTCTGACCGGGCTCCCTCATCAAACAAGAGACCGCAGAGAACGCTCCAGGGACGATTTAGGTTTGGGCCTTGGGCCTTCCCAGGTGCAGCCGTGAAGGGTGGCAAGGTGGGAAGGAAACCAGGGGTGGAGGAGGAGGCGCTGCGCGTGCTTTAGGAGGTGCAGGGGGAGCTCCTGTCCTGTGTCATTGCCCCTGGAGGACCCCTGAGAGCACCCTAGCCTGGTCCCAGTCCCACCCTGTGGCCCCCTATCCCTCCCGCCACTCCACCTGCCTTGCCCCCTAGTGAGCCTTGACCCTGCCCTTTACCCCCAGGAAGCCTCAGGGAAATGTCTTCATTCTTCAAAGCATTTGGATTTGTGGTTTTTCCTGGATTCCACAAGACTTGATCCATTTGGAGGAGGTCTTTTTTTATTTTGTATTTTTTTGCTTCTAAGAAAACATGGTGGTAACAGAATGTGACTACTGATTTTTTCAATATATTTAATGTAAGGAAAAAGGAGGAAATGAAAGTTCTGGTTACTCTGTGGCAGTTTTTTTTTCCCAGGTGGGACAGGGGTGAGCTGTGTGCCCCCGTGTCCTCCCCTCTCTGGCCCTCACTATCCCTGTTCTTCGTTCTGCTGCTCCTGAGGGGATGATGTTTCCGGAGTGTAATGTTCACCTTGGAACCAAGAAGGGGCACTTCCCAGCCCACTGGCACCAGCTGCCCTGGCTGAGCTGGAGGGCCATCAGCCCTTTGCAAAGAGGACTTGGACGCTGAGGAAAGTGCCCCGCATGTTCAGGCAGGAACGGCTGCCTGCAGCACTGCAGTGTGTGAAGCTGGACCGACAGCGTGCCCTGGGGATGGCATTCTCCTTGGCATCTTTGTCAGAGATGTACTGGCAACTAGGTCTACCTGGGACACCTCCAGTTGTTGGAACATCTGACAAAAGGGGAGCAAGGCAGCAGGCGGGAGGGTGGGAGACTAGCAGGACACAGGCTCTGACTACTGATTAAAAAATGATGCTGGTGTACGCCATGGAATACTATGCAGTCTTAAAGAAATTTGGAGACTTTACCTCTTTCATGTTTACATGGATGGAGCTGGAACATATTCTACTTAGCAAAGTATCCCAGGAATGGAAGAAAAAGTATCCAATGTACTCAGCTCTACTATGAAGCTAAATTACAGCTTTCACATGAAGGCTATAACCCAACTATAGCACAAGACTAAGGGGAAAGGGCCAAGGAAGGGGAAGGGAGGGGGTAGGTTTGGGTGGAGGGAGGGTAATGGGTGGGGCCACATCTATGGTGCATCTTGGAATGGGTACAGGCGATTGCACTAATGTACACAGCTATGATTTAACAATTAAAAAAAAAAAATAATGCTGGGCCAGGCTCTGGCTCATGCCTGTCATCTTAGGACTCTGGGACACTCAAGCTGGTGGAATGCTTGAGCTCTAGTTCAAGACCAGCCTGAACAAGAGTGAGACCCCTGTCTCTGTTAAAAATAGAAAACAACAACAACAACAACAACAACAAAAACTAGCTGGGCATGGTGGCATATACCTGTAGTCCCAGCTACTCAGGAGGCTGAGGCAAGAAGAGCATTTGAGCCCAGGAGTTTGAGGTTGCTGTGAGCTATGATGCCATAGCACTCTACCCAAGGTGACAGGGTGAGACTCTGCCTCCAAAAAAAAAAGGGATTCTAGAACTCTGGACTTTACACCAAGGGGCTCCTGCTTTTCTTAATCTTCACATGAGCACATATATTTATATATTATACGCACGTACTTCTCTCCTTTGCACTCTAAGTATTAGCAATATTTAATTTCTTTCTTTCTTTAGCTAAAAGGCGAATGTAAGGGGAAGTTTGGATCTTTTTCCCTCCACACGCTCAACAATCCTTGGGGCATGGCTCTGGCTTCTACCCTAAGTTAGACACAGTGCAGGGTTTTCCTGGCAGCTTTCCTTTGAGGGTGTCCTGCTTTGGCTTCCAGCTCCTCCTTCTGCTGGGCTGTCCCTGTTCCCAGGGCCACTGCCACAGGGTAGTAAATTGCCATGTGTGTGTTGGAAGAGTGGGGTGGGCCAGGGCCAGCTGGACCCAGGGCCACGAGAGTCACTGTTAGTCCTTTTCCCTCTTTCCAACTTCTGCTCTTTGTGTGGTCTCATTTGCTCTCCGGGCTGACCTCCCCAACCCTCCCGAGGCTCCTATCAGAAAGTTGCTGCTCTGGGAAAGGGCTGGAGGTCTCTTTCTCATCCCAAAGAGCTCATGTCAGACACTCACTGCTCCACCAGCAACAGGGCAGGGTCTAGGGAGAGTGTGGGAGGGAGGAGGGGACCCCAGGAGGTGGGGGGCGGTGTTGCTGGGCAGGCAGTCTCAGGGTCCTCCCTGCTGCAGGGGGCCCTTGGGTATAGTCACACAATTGCCCAGGTCACCCTCATTCTGGGAGGATCCCTTGAGCTCAGCAGTTCAAAGTCAGCCTGAGCAATACAATGAGACTTTGTCAAAAACAAAAATGTAACAGTGTTAGAGCATCCATGGATGTGTATCTTTATTTACTTATCTAACTAGCTCCTTAGGATAAATTCCAGATTGAAGATTATGTATATTCATAGGGTTTTCGATTAATCAAATTTGTCAAACTGTACTTTACAAATATGCTACCAGTTATAGTCCCAGCACTGAGTTGTCTTTTCCCAGCAGTTGCCAACCTCATTCTTCTTCATCTTTGCCAGTTTACAGATAAGTTTTATTTCATTTATTTTTTATTTAAAAAAATTGCTGACTGGGTGCAGTGCTAATCTAAACCTAGCACTCTGGGAGGCTGAGGCAGAGGATTACTTGAGCTTAGGTGTTTGAGACCAGCCTGAGCAACATCAAGAGCCCGTCTCTACTACAACTAGCTGGACATGGTGGTGGGCACCTGTAGTCCCAGCTACTTGGGAGGCTGAGGCAGGAGAATCTCTTGAGCCTGGGAGTTTGAGGTTGCTGTGAGCTATGACGATGCCATGGCACTCTAGCCTGGGCAAGAGAGTGAGACATTGTCTCAAAAAGAAAAAATTGCTAAAAGTCCAATTTTATCAGTTTACCATCTGTATTTCGTTTTTGAATATGCCTTTAGATTTATTTGCTTAAACTTTAAAAAATACATACTTAATATTAAAAATCAGGCCTTTTTCCTATTGGGGGTCTTTTACTTACCTGTAAGCTGTCAGCATATTAACTTTGTCAGTCACAGGACATATTATTTTATCAAACTAAAAAAAATTTTTTTTTGACAAACAAGTTAACATTATAGCTCTTCAAATCTACCGGTTTTTCTCAACATGGTTCCTGCCTTTGGTCTGGAGTGGTGGTCATTGCTGCACACAGGAAGAGACAGGTGAGCTTACCTTTTCTGAAACTAATTTCTCCAGTGCTTTCAACCAGAAGTAACCAATCTGGGGGGCAGGACTACACTCATATTTTGCCCTGGCCTGTTCCACCTTTCAAGCTTCCCCTTCCATCTCCTTCCAGGTGCCCTAACTCTGGCCAAGCTGAACTGCTCAGGTTTTGCTGACCTCCATGCTCCCTCCCTCTCTCACATCTATGCACCACCTTCCCTCTGCCACAAATGCCCTCTGAGCCAAATCAGCTTAACAGATGTTTACCAGGAGCCAGGCACTGCCAGGGTGCTTGAGCCACTGCTCTACTAAGTGGACAAGCCTGAGTCCAAAACCATTCTTACACTTAGGCTGCAGACAGGCTCACTACTCAATGTCATGTATCTGTCGTGACCCTAGCCATCCTTGCTCAGCCAGTAAGTCAATCTCAGCCTCATTCCTTACCCTGAAACAGTAGGTAAGCTACAGAGAGTAACTGAACCTAAGGTGTCATAATCACACCTAACCAGTCACCAACCGTTGTCAAGGTCTCCTCTGGAAACTCTACCACAGCCTTTCCTTCCTTCGTCATCTCAGTCGCACTGTCACCTCAATCACTGCTTCTTGTAAGTTAGACTGAGCTGGGGAGAACCCCCATTTTCCCCGAGGCTGCCCACAGGGGATCCCTGAGGCTGTTAGGAGCCCATCTCTGGGGAGGTCCCAAGATTGTACGTCAGGCAGAGATCCCTGGGGGCCTTCCTGAATTCTTTAAGGAGAGGATCCCCTAAGAGTCTTTAGGGATACACTAGGTTTTATCAGGAGATCTCTGGAGACTTCCTGAGTCTGTGTAAGGACAAGATCCCAGGAGAGATCCCAAAGCTGTGCATAAAGTGGCCCTGTGGATCTACTGGGATGGTGTCTGGAAGGATCGCCAAATCACCAGGACTTCCCAAGGGAGGAGATTCTGTGGCAAAAGGGGACAAGCATGTACAGAAGACTTACTGTGTCAGGTGCTGAGGCTGTTCCTGAGGATGAGATTAGACTAAGAGATTTCACCTGGCAGCTAAGTGTGGCGAATATGCAGTCAGGTAAATGTTGCATGGTGTGTACAAGGGGCAGTGGAAGGCTCTGCTCTTAGAGACAGGGTGTAACACTTGTCATGAGAGCTGAGAGCCACTAACTCTGTTCTGTTACAAGAGGGTAGAGTGTTGAAGGTATGGTTGGCATCTAATTCAGATAATGCACATAAAGTACCTTTGTATGATAACACTGTATACAGCAAATTCTAAATCAATGTTACCACCACCAGTAATTGAAAAGGCACAGACAACTCTTTTTATTTTTTGAGACAGTCTCACTATGTTGCCCTTAGAAGAGTGCTGTGGTCTCACCTCTCACAGCAACCTCAAACTCTTGGGCTCAAGCCATTCTCTTGCCTCAGCCTCCCAAGTAGCTGGGACTACAGGCGTCCACCACAACACCTGGCTACTTTTTGTTGCAGTTGTCATTATTGGTTAGCAGGCTTGGGTCGGGTTCCAATCCTCCACCTTTGGTGTATGTGGCTGGCGCCCAACCACTGTGCTAAGGGCGCCAAGCCAGAAAACTCTTAATCAGAGAATATGTACAATCACCTTTTGTTCTAAAAGAACTGGCAGTGTTCTGTCAAGAAGCTCCAGTCTTTTGTCTCCGTTACCTGTCTTTAATACCCACAGAAATATAATGCAATCCGCATATGTAATCTCGTGTTTTGGCAGCCACATTGGAAATATAAAAATAAATGTAAAAATTAACAATACATTTTATTGAACCGAATCCACACTATTATCATTCAGTATACGATTATGCAAATTATTACATTTTTCATACAAAGCCTTTGGAATCCTATGTGTTTTCCACGCACAGCACGTCCCGCTCCGGACTTGCCACCTTTCAAGCGCGTGACGGGCCGTCCGCGGCCGCAGCCCGGGCGAGGTCCTCACGCCCCAGTGCTCCACTGCGCTCCCGGGGAGTCCGAGATGACGCCCTGGCACCCTTCCCACAGAAGGCCCAACGCCACCGTGTGCTCGAGTCTCACCTCAGTGCACCGTGCACACCCCGACCCCTGGGTATATACGCATCCCCGCAGCGCCGCGGGCGCAACCTGGACCGCGGATGCCTGGCAGCTTGCGCGTCGGCGCGCCGCGGCTCCGGACGGCGCCCCGCTTCCTGGTGTTCCAGGGAGCTGCTGAGCTCACGGCGCCCTGAAGTCCCTAGCCAGCGGCAGCGCACCCCGGGACCCGAAGCGGAGTCCACCGCCGCCCCGCCCCCCGCAGGCGAACAACGCGCACAGCCACCGGCGTCGCCCTTCAATGACGTCCGGCGCTCCGCGCACTGTGTCACACGCCACCTGGGACGGAGGCGGGACTTCCGGGCGTGCGGAGGCACAACTTCCGGAGAGAGGCGGAAGAGCCTGGAGTCTCTACGCTCAGGAGTCCCGGGACGGCTGAGGGGCCACCCGGGGTGTAGGAAGGGGCCGCTCGGGGCTGCCTGGCTGCACTCAGTGTGTCTGGGCTGCGAGTCTGAGGGATGAGGAGGGGCCATGGCCAGCGACGGGGCCAGAAAGCAGTTCTGGAAGCGCAGCAACAGCAAGGTCCCAGGCAGGTGGGTGTGACGAGGAGGGCCGGGTCGGGGTCAGGGGTCAGAGGTCAAGTGTCCGCGTCGGTCTCCTGGGCTGCAAGTGGAGTTGGGGGTCTAGGAGGGTAATTTAGGCTCCGAGGAGACTGCTGCGTGGTGTAAGGGGAGGTCTTGGGGGTGACAGCGGCTGCACGAAGGAGCGGGTCTTGCAAGGAGGAGGAGCTGCCAGCAGGTTTTCCCCGAGTCTGGCAGGCTTTCTTGTGGGAAACTCCTCTGATGCCTGGGGAAGCTGAAAGGAACTGACACGGGTCATGCTGCTAAGGGTTCGGTGGAGTCAGGACACTGGCCCAGGCGAGGCTGAGCCGCCTGGGGGCTCGGGGGGTGGGGGTGGGAGATCGGTTTTTGTAGGGGGTGTGGTGGTTTTGGCCCACTGGATTTGCGTTCTTGTCCGGGGCTACTGCTTTTACCATGAGCGTGGAAGAGGGCCAGAGATTCCCTGTGAGTGTCCATGTTTCCACTTTGTGGTCTTAAAACCAACTCCTATCTTGTGTAAGCAGCAGGAAGCATTTTTAAAATTCAGTACTCGAAATGACCTGGGCGCACCCTGGACGCTGTACAGCTCCAAAGTCCTTGTCTGATTGGTGCAGCTGGGGCCCTAGGGAATGAGGAGACAGTCTGTGGAAAATACCTAGTGTAAAATCAGCCACTGGTGAAAACAGATTAGAGCCAAGCAGACTTGTGGATTTAAGGACATTCTTCTGTCTTTAAGCTAAAGTCTAAGATATTGAAAATTAAGAGTAGTGATATTAATGGTATTAATTGTTATTAATACTAGCAGTATTAATAGTGATATTAAGTAGAACTATTCAGAAGGACAGTAAAATAGTTTGTACTTCCGTGTTCCAAAAATAAACACTATTGCTTGAGAGATAAAGTTGTAAACTTTGGAATTCACTGCACCCAGTCAGAAAAATTTGCTTTTCAGAGTGATCTGGGAGTTGGCAGGAGTGAGTTACTGATGGCTCAGACACAGTGACTTTGAGAATGGAGGGAGTCATTAAAGGTGGTCATAGACTATTTTATCTGATTGTGTTGATTTAAGAAGAATAAGACTTTTCACAAAACCAGTGTTAGGGTCCAGGATGAGGTGAAGGTTCTGGAATGGTGGAGTACAGGAGGTCCTACTAATGACAGGAACAAGTGCTATAGAACATGGAGTCACATGATGGTGAGAGAAGGAGTCACATGATGGTGTAGCTTTTATGTGCTGTTTTTAGGTCTTGAGGTTTTGGTTCTCCATCGTTCTAAATTCTGTTCAGTTCTTAATCAACTGAGATGCAAGAATAATAACTGCTGTGTGGAGTTACAACAGGGAATACACCTTTGGATTAACAATTATGGTTCCTGGTAATTTGTCCTTGCACTGGATTGAATAGTGTCCTCCCTGCCTCCAAATTCATGTCCATTTAGAACCTGTGAATGTGACTTTTTTTTTGGAAATAGGGTCCTTGCAGAAGTAATCAAGTTAGGATGAGGTCGTACTGATTTAGAATGGGCCCTAATCCAATGCCTAGTGTTGTAAGCAGAAGGATATTTGGACACAGAGACAGACAGAAGGAAAATGGCCCTATAAAGACAGAGCAGAGATTAGAGCAGTGTGTTTACAAGACGAGGAAAATCAGAGATTGCTGACAGCTACCAGCGGCTGGAAGAGGCAGGGACAGATTAAGAACCTAAGGCAGTCCCAGTTTTCTTCTGCAAGAATCTGAATTACCAAAGGTAGACTTTTCCTTTGGTTTTGATGCTGTGCCAAGTCTTAGGCACTTTTGAGAGCAGCTCCCATGTCACACTTATGAAGTTGGAACGGGGTCTTGGAGAATCATTAGAAGCTGTCACTAAAGAGGGTAGGAGAAAAAAGGAAAGGTTGAGCCCACCAGAGAGGCCCAAGTGGCCTCTGTATTTCCTCTCTATCCTGGGGCATTTGCCTCTAGCAGTGCTATTTCAGGTGACAGGCTAGAACTCTTTCCTGAAGGAGGACTTGCAAATGTATGCCCCTTTCCTATCAGTAATGATGATCACCAACTGCATACTTAGTCTTCACTTACACAGATTTTTGGGGCTTTGCCAGCTCTTTCAAGTGTTCCCATGATTATTTTACTCTTTTTTGAGTGCAGACCTCAACCCGGGAAACTCAGGAGGAAGACTACACCCACTGCAAAATACAAGGGATTTTTAAATAGTATAACTCTAATACTTTCTTATGATGAATACTAGCTGATATTCAGTAGGCATTTTGTATTTCCCCAGCTATTCTCGGTGCTCTACAAGTGTCGTGTCCACTGGTTTTTGTCCCATGCAGTGCACGTGCTTTTTCTTCTAGTCAGCACTCACTGAGATAGACTTGCTTTATAACCCCTTGGCTGTTTCCCCTGAAATGCTGTGCTGAGAAGTCTCAGTGTTTTTGTAGGATGTGTAGGGAGGGCCCTTCATAACCTGATGCTGCTCAGCCAGCAATGCTGATGGGCTTGTAGGTTCTTTGTCATACCACACTGTGTGACGCCCCTGTTATTTCATGCTCTTATAGCTAACTGGAATGTTTTTTCCTTCCCTTTTGCCTAACTTACTTTTTTTTTTCCTTTCCCCAAAATTTACCTCCTTGAAAAGCTTTGCGTGTTTTTATGCATTGTGAACTAAAGTACAGTAGAACCTCTATAAAGGGAGCACTCAGGGGACTGTAACACACTGGTCAGCATATGGAGGAGGTCAGCATAAGGAGCTAAGCCTGTTGTACTGTTACGTACATGCGTATCGGTATGTATGGTCTATAACATTTAGGTCAACGTAGGGAGGTGGTCAGCTGTGAGGTTCCACTATAGTATGTTTTTTATGCTTCAAACTCAGTATTGCTGAGATGGGCTTGTTTCCTTCACTAGCGAGCTCACCTTATTGAGGGAATGTGCCTTCTCATCTCTGTATTGTTAGTGCGGTAATGGTGGTTGAGCCAAACTGTCTTTCACATTATCCTGGAGAGAATAAGAGATTTGGCCAAGGTGTGAGAGGTGGTCCTGCGGGAGCCCCTCCCCTGGGGTCTGGGCACCTTGGCCTTTAGGTGCATGTTTAGTTGCTGCTTTCTTTTCTGGACGAGCCAAGATGTGTGGTATTGTGGACGGACTTCTGGCTGGATTGGGGTGGTCCAGATTTTAGCTTTCTCTTTCTAATAATATCTGTGTTACTTTAACCAAGTCTTGTCAACCAGGGCTGTCAGTTTCTGTATTTGTCATGTGAGGGGGCTGTACTATGTCTAAGTGTCTGTGGTGAACTGGGGGATTGTTGTTTGGCTTAGCCCAGTTATCTTTGATGAGAAAAGAAGAGGCCTCTTTGATACACTTGGAGAGTTTGGTAATTTATTCATCTAGCAAGTATTTATTTAAGCCATACTAATGTGCTGGGACCTGTCCCGGGTTCTGGAGGTACATCAGTGAACAAAACAGACTGGGATCTGTGTTCTTACGGATGGAGTGGGATAAGCAGAGTGTAAGTAACTACGTAAGTAGAGAGTTAACTGTTGAAAGGTGATAGCTACTATCAAAACATAATGTGGAGAAGAGGGATGGATAATTTCAAGAGCAGGTGTGGTAGGAGGGTTTCATGGTGATAAAGTGGCCAGGGAGCCCCTCACTGAGAAGGTGACATTTGAGGAAAGATTTGCAGGAGGTGAGGGAGCAGCCCACCTGGGTAGTGAAGGACAGTCCAGGCAAGGGGGCAAGCAGGTGCCCAGACCTGGGCTTGGGCATGTCTTGGGGGGGGGGGGGTGCAGTGTGGCTATAGCCCAGGGAAGGGGAAAGTCCTGGGGCATGAGGTCCAAAGGGCAGAGAGATTAGGGCCTTGTGGTTGTCATGAAGATGTGGACTGTTAACTCTTTTCCTTGTTTTTAATTTATTTTTTGAGACAAGGTCTTTCTCTGTTGGCTTAGCTGGAGAGCAGTGGCTTGATCACAGCTCACCGCAGGCTTCAACTCCTGGGCTCAAGGGATCCTTCTGAGTAGCTGGGAGTATAGGTCTGAGTCACCACACTTGGCTACTTATTCTATTTTTTTGTAGAGATGGGGTCTTGCTCTGTTGCCCAGGCTGGTTTTGAACTTTTGTTCTCAAACAGTCCTCCCTTCCTAGCCACCCTGGTGACAGCTCAACAGGCCACCATCATCCTCAACTGAAGAAGAGGGGCTGTTGGGGGATAATGAAGCATCCAGTAAACGTGTGTGAGCCCCCTCCACATCCTGTTGAGATCACAGGCATTGTCCACTGCCCTTGGCCTGTTACTTTTTTTACTCTGAGTGAATGGGGAGCCTTTGGAAGGTTTTAAGCAGTGATATGGCAGGGTATGCCTTAGGGTTAACAGAATTACTTTGGCTGCTGTATTGAAGATAGGATGGAGGTTTTGGGGGTGGGGGTAAGGGCAGAAGCAGGGAGACCGGGCGGGGGTGGCTGCAGTGTCCAGGTGTGGACGTCATAAGGTCAGGGAGGTGGGGAGAAGCTGTAAATGGGTGATGAGAGTAGAGAAGGTTCAGTCTCTGGCTGCTGGGGCTGCTTCTTTCTTGGGCCATTGGTGCACTCAGCTCCAGAAGGGCTGCTTTCTGCAGATGCAGTTGGAATTCTGGCCACACTTGACTTAAATGCCAAGGCAACATCACAGCACATTGGGTTTGAGAACACAGGCAGCCTTTCAGTGTGGATCTGATGTTTGCTGTTTTAGCTCGGCTCTGCCTGGCGGGGTGTGCTCTGTGGAAGGGTATGCAGGAAGTTGGGGGATGTGAACTATAATATTTGAATGTGGGATGGCAGTGAGCAGGGCCTGAATTGAGTGTGGCAGGGCTATGGGTGTTTTGGACAAAGCAGGAGCAGAGGAGAGTTCTCAGTGTTGTGTCTGAGAGTGGCAGCTTTCAGGATATGTTGCCAGAGCCACAAGGCAACTCTGAGTAAATGTGACAGCTCAGCAGGTCACTATCATCCTCAGCTGAAGAAGAGGAATTGTTGGGGGAATATCATGCATCCAGTAAACACGTGTGAGCCCCTAACCCATGCCAGGTGCAGCCCTGCGTGCTCAGCAAGCACATGTGCCCTTAGCAGGGGTCCTCACACTGTGGCCTGCAGGCCACATGAGACGGTGTGATTGTGTTTGTTCCCATTTTGTTTTTTTACTTCAAAATAAGATATGTGCAATGTGCATAGGAATTTGTTCATATGTATATATTTTTTAACTATAGTCCGGCCCTCCAACTGTCTAGGGACAGTGAACTGGCCCCCTCTTTAAAAAGTTTGAGGACCTCTGCCTTAGAGGCTACAGGAGGTGGGAGACATGTAACTTGTGATGCAGATAGGAGTGCACAGAGGGCAGTGGCCTGGGGATGCTGGCGGGGGACAGGGTCCTGTGGGAGTAGAATGGTCACCTCTTCCTGGCCATGGAGTAGGAGACAGGCTGGTTGCAGAGGTGCTGTGTGGGTGTTGGAGCCCCCCTGCGGGGAATACCTGTGTCCGGGAGGAGGGGCACTTAGGGCTTTCAGGGCCTCAGAGCAGATTCTGGTCGTGGCCCTCAGGGGCAGGAGAAAGCACTGAAGGTTTTAAGCAGGGAGTGGTGTGATACTGTGACACTAACATCTTGAGGCCAGTGTGCGGGAGGAGGATGTGGAAGGTGGAGACCAGGGCGGAGGCTGCGGCTTAGAGAGGTGTGGGTGGGCTCCAGGTAGGTGTGGCTCATGGGACCACTGATGGGCTGGGTGTGGGGGGTTGAGAGGATCACCTGAGTTGTGGCCTGAGGGTGGGTAGGGATTTGCTAGAAAGAATAATGGGCCCCCAAAGGTGTCTGGGTTCTCATCCCTGGAACCTTTGAATATGGCATATTACACGACAAAAGGAGATTAAGGTCTGTTAATCAGCTGACCTTGAAATGGGAGGATTGTCCTGGATTTTCTGGTGGTCCAGTGAAACCACTTGAGCTCTTCAGAGTGGCCGAAGAGCTGGACATCATCTGTGGTTGCCCACTTTGCAGATGGAAGATGGGACCGTGAGCAAAGGAATGTGGCTTAGCAGCTGGGGTCGGCCTGGCTTCTTTAACACAGGGACTGAAGTTTGCTGACAGCAGCTGGCAAGAGCGGAAGCAGATTCTTCCCTCCTGGAGGGAATGCAGTCGGCTGAGACCTAGACTTGAGTCTGATGAGACCCCTGCAGGACTGTGATCTCCAGAACTTTAAGATATAAATGCATGTTCTAAGTCACTAACTAGAGATTTGTTACAGCAGCCCAGAAGAGTTGGGGCGTGTGCTGAGGGCTGTCCATGGCGGAGACTTGCAGGAGGCTTTATCAGGTCCCTAGGCACAGTTATGAGTGGACAGGAGGCCCTTGGTCATTGGCCTTGGAAATCACTGGGTACCTATCACAGAGTGTGTTTCGTCTCAGGAGACTGGAAGTAAGCTCAGAGGGTTCTTCCTGTGCTCTGGAGGCCCTGCTCCTCTGTCAGAAATCTGCAGCTGCCTCTGACCAGCTCGCTTTCTTGTGTTTTTACAAACCTGTATTCATCTCCTTGTGTTTTAAAGGGCAGTTGGTTTGGTAAGAACTTCACGCCTGTGTTTTGGTGTTGAGAGAAGCCTGGGAGTTGTGTTCTGGCAGTGATTGTGTTTCTGGGCGAGCTGGGTTTCCCCTGGTGCTGCTTGCAAGTCGAGAGGCTCTTACTGTGACACGGCCTTGGAGTGCTGGTGGTGGAGTTTTGCTACGTACCTACTAATAATTCCGCTTCCTTGTTTTTTTTTTTTTTTCCAGTGGTCACTTTGCATGTTGTTATTAATAAATGTCTCTTATTTTGTCCAGAAACATTATGAAAAATAAATTTAATGTGAATCATATTTTTTTCTTTTTATATAGTTGTCTAATATAGAGAATCTAGACTCTTTGGGGTTAATTTTAAATGAAGACAGAAATCATTAAGAAAAATCTCTGATGATTTGACGTATTCCTTAACTAAGGAGAGCAGGAGGAAGGACCCTGTTCTCCTCCAGTTTGTTAGGGACCCTAGGGAGGGTGAGCCAGGATGGAAATGCAGGTAAGTCCTGCAGCCCCCTTGTCAGGAGGCTCCTGTCTGGAGGACTGCATGGGCCTGGGGCAGCGGTAAAGTGACTGGGGCTTTCTTGGGGGCTGGAGAGTGACATTTGCCCCCTCCTTTCCGCTCTGGCTGGCTCAGAGTCTTCTGCCAGTCCTCCTCTTGGTCCACTGGACACAGGCCATGTGGCAATCTACTCCACACAGACACTTCTGGGCTCAGTAGGATGTCAACGGGATGGGGGACATTCTGTGCGCGACCCTGGGAGCACAGTGTGACCAACTACGTGGGTTCTTTCTCCAGAGGAGCCCAGGGAGTGCCTGTGTGCAGAGCAGTCCAGAGCAGGTCAGTGCTGCCTGGACGTGGGCTGGAGTCCCCGAGCTGTGTGGCAGCTGGGAGGACCCCTCACACTGGGGTTATTTACTGAGGGCTTCCCTTGGGCCAGCACTTTTCACACAACCATCTGTGTAGTCTCACAGCAGCCAGGGGTGGGGGAGGTACTGAATGGTCCCTATTTTCCAGAGAAAACTTAGAAGCTGAGTCACTTGCTCAGAGTCACACGGCTTATAAATGGCAGAGCTGGGCTGGAACCCAAGGAGCGGGCGTCCAGGATCTGCTGTTAACGGTCATAGCCTGTCCGTGTCATCCACACCCTCTTGCCCTTAACAGCACCGAAACCATTACTGAGAAAGCTTGCTCACCTACCAGGAGCCTGATCCTTCAGGAGGGTGGTTTGGGCGGGGCAGGTCCCCTGACACTCACCCTCAGTGTCTGAGCTTAGGCTGCTTCCTGGCTGGGCCCGCCTGGCCCCCCAGCCCTGCTGAGCTGGGCTGTGGCCTGCCTCCTCGCAGCTGGGGAAAGCCGCTTCCCTGTGCTGTGACTTTGCTTCGTGTCGGCACTCTGACTTCTGTGACTGCTGGCAGGTCTTCTGCGGCTCACCTTCCCCTTCACCCTGGTGTCCCCTTCTCGGCCGAGAGGCAGAGGCAGCATGGCCTCTTCCCGTCTCCGGGGCCCTGTCCTGTGGGGAACTTTGTTTTGAGTGTGCCCAGACTTTTTGTTCTCCGCCTCTGAAAAGCTGCTTCCTCTTTTCTGAGGATTAACAAGGAAGTTGCTCCCTGAGTGCTGAGTGTCATGAGGGGTGCATGGCAGTTCAGGGTCCAGTTGCTCAGAACGTGGAGCTCTCCGTGGAGCCTCCTGTTGCGGTGGGCCCGTGAGGGTGGGTTTGTGGCTGAGAGGTGGTCCCTCCTGGAGGTGCTTGAAGCTCTTTTACCTAGAGGTGGTCGATGAGGTCAGAACAGAGTGTGATTGTCCCTCCTGGGAAGAAAAGACGGGGGGGGGGACGGAGGTGGGCAGTACACAGAGGAATCCATGGGGGGGGCACTAGGAGAGGAGAAGAGGGAAATAGGGCTCATGGGTCTGCAGGGGGAGTCGGGCAGGGAAGGTGGGAATGAGGAGCAGTGAGGAGAGGGAGGGGCTGGGGCTGGGTGGTGGCTGGCTGCTCCAGGACAGTGTAGCTGAACGATTGGACATGTTCTGAGAAATGCGCTGTCAGGCGATTCCATCATATGACCGTCGTATGACTATCACAGAGGGGGCTGGCGCAGCCTTAGATGGGGAAGCGGGGGGGACACTGGGCCAGGTGGCGCAGACTGTGCTCCCTGTACAGCATGTGACCACTGCACCGGTGCAGGGGGAGGTTGGCATGGAAGGTAGAAGACGGTGCACCTGTCCTTGTGCAGGGCACACGCAGAGAATGGAGCCCATGGGGCGGGACAGCTGCTGGGGGCCCGGGCGCTGTGGCTCACTGCTGTGGGCCTGGTGAACACCGCATACATAGGCTACCCTGACTTTATAGAGGTTTGCTCTCTCTTCAATAACAAATTACCCTCACCTTAATGTGGCTTTTTTACTTTATAAACTTTTTAATTTTTTGAAACTTTTTGATTCTTTTGTAGTAACAACTTTTGACTATGTGTAGAAACACAGTTGTACAAAAGTATTTTCTTTGTATCATTCTGTAAGCTTTTTTCAACTTAACTTTTTTTTTTTCTTTTTAAACTGCTTTTGTTAAAAAGTAAGACACTTTTTATATGCTAGTCTAGACCTATACTGGATCAGTGTCATCAGTGTCACTTTCTTCATCGTGTCCTGCTGGAAAGTCTTTAGGGCCATAACAGTCAAGGAGCTGCCCTCCCTGTGATAACAATGCCTTCTTCTGGGGACCTCTTGAAGGACCTGTCTGAGGCTTTGAGTTATAGGTAACTTAAAAAAAATACGTCTGAGGAGTACATCCTAAAATAATGATTTAAAATACGGAACAGTAAGTGTGTAAACTAGGAACAGATCACTGTCAAGTATTGTATACTGTGCCTGGTTGTCTGTGCCGTACTTTTATACGACTGTCTGCAGATTTGTTTACACCATATCACTGAAAGCACATGAATAACATGTTGTGCCATGACATTACGGCAGCTTGGCGTCACTGGGGGCTGGGAGGTTTTCAGCTCCTTCAATCTAGTGAGAACACCGTTGTGTGTGTGGGCTGTCGTTTACTGAAACCTCGTTATGTAACACATAACTGTACTTCTCCATGTTAGACATCTCAGAATACTTCTGTTCCCTTTACCTATTTGTTCGGTTCTTTTTCACAGATGGGGGTTTGTTGCTCAGGCTGGAGTGCAGTGGTGCAGTCGTAGCTCACTCTAACCTCAAACTCCTGGGCTCAAGTGATCTTCCTGCCTCAGCCTCCTGTGTAGCTGAGCTGGGACCAGGTGTTACCAAACCTGGCTAATTGTTTTTGTTTTGTTTTGAGAGAGGGGGGTCTCACTGTTGCTCTGGGTAGACTGCATGGCATCATAGCTCATAGCAACCTCAAACTCCTGGGCTGAAGAGGTTCTTTTGCCTCAGCCTCCTCAGTAGCTGGGACTGCAGGTACCCAGTGCAACACGAGGCTAGTTTTTCTATTTTTAGTAAAGATGGAGTGGCTGACTAGTTTTTCTAGTTTTAGTAGAGACAGGGTCTCAGGGTCTCTTGCTCAGGCTGGTCTCAAACTCCTGAGCTCAGATGATCTACCAACCTTGTCCTCCCAAAGTGCTAGGATTATGGGCAGCGGCTAATTTTTCAAAAAGTGTTTATACCTGGATCCTAGCACTCAGGAGTGTGAGACCAGTCTAAGCAGGACCCATACCCTGTCTCTACTAAAAATAGAAAAATTAGCCGAGCACTGTGGCGTGTGCCTGGAGTCCCAGCTACTTGGAAGGCAGGAGGATTGCTTGAGCCCAGGAGTTTGAGGTTGAAGTGACCTATGATGATGCCACTGCACTCTACCTGGGGCAACAGAGAATGACTATCTCAAAGGAGAAAAAGTTTTTTGTAGAGATGGGTTCTCACAGTGTTAACCAGGCTGGTCTCAAACTCCTGGCCTCAAGCTATCCTCCTGCCTCCATTTCCCAGAGCACTGGAAAATAGGTGACCACTGTACCTAGCCTTCCTTAAATTTTCCAAGTTATCTATAATAAACACATTGCTTTTGTGATGAGGAAAAAATATATCATGAAAATACTACTTCCAAGACCCATTTCAAGAGATACCTGTGAAGCAGCTCCATTTGGCTCAGTCCTTGCTGGGTTCTCAGTGCTCAGGGGCCTTGAGAAGTGTGATGGGAGGCAGAATCTAGTCCCTGTTGCAGGGAGCTCCTGGCACGGTGGTGACACTGAGCCTTGCAGGGCAGGGTACATCTTCTCTCCAGGCAGAGTGGTGTGGGTCCTGGGAGGCCTTCTTGGTCTGGGTTTCTGAGGCCACCTCTTTCTGTACCTGCCTCTTCGGGGCAGACACGAGTTCCAGATTATGCTGTGGGCGGCAGGCATGATAGAGCTGTTTACTCTTCTTATAAAGTTTTTCATACAGTTTTCTCCAAAGCCCTCTAAAGTAAATTTCCTTGGAAAACTTACTTCTTCTGACTGTGTTTTAAAATCTGGGAGGCATCAGTATGTTTCAGAATGAGCCTAATGGCAAATTCAGTTGCTAATTTAGTTCACATTTCAGAAACCTACTATGGAACCCAAAGGGGGCATCGGGTAATGACTGTGCTTGGAGAGGAGGAGTTGGCGTGCTCTGAGCTGACGTCGTCCGGTTGATCTGCTCCTGTACGTCATGTCTCTGAAATATGGACAGGCATTTAATCGTAAATGTGGCAATGTAATTTTGCATTTATTTCATGGTGCTTAGAACACTGCAGCTGGATTTCTTTTCCACACTTATATTTTCTCTCACTCTTGACTATTTCTCTCGTTGCTGTTTTTATGTACTGCTATTTATCTTTTAATTAAAAAAATAAAAACATGTCTGTTTTGGTCTGGTACTGTCAGTTTTCCTTCAAAGGCAGCACCTTGGTGTGGGGGCCCCAACTTCAAATCTGGAGGAAGCACTCCAGGATCTGCAGTGATGGCGGCTTCTTGTCAAACCCCATGGCCTTCAGCATTGGACTCGCGTCACTGCTCACTTCTGGGCTTCTGACTCTGTTACTTTGTGCCACCTTCTTCTAGCCTTGGTGTCGCCTAAATCCTCATGAATTATCTAACATTGTGCAGTCTACCTGAGGATGGGGATGGTCACTTGTTCCCAGCCATTTTTCCAGCCCCAGCATTGGGCTTGGCATGGGGCTGGATGACCTGAATGAAGAAACGTAACCCAGTGCTGAGTGTGAGCCCACCCTGTCTGGAGCTCACACTGCTCTGCAGGTGAAGAACTCGGCTGTCAGTGCTGAGTGTGAGCCCACCCTGTCTGGAGCTCATGCTGCTCTGCAGGTGAAGAGCAGGTTGGAGAACTCGGCTGTCAGCGCTGAGTGTGAGCCCACCCTATCTGGAGCTCACGCTGCTCTGCAGGTGAAGAGCAGTTTGGAGGACTTGGCTGTCAGCGCTGAGTGTGAACCCACCCTGTCTGGAGCTCATGCTGCTCTGCAGGTGAAGAACTTGGCTGTCAGTGCTGAGTGTGAACCCACCCTGACTGGAGCTCACGCTGCTCTGCAGGTGAAGAGTAGGTTGGAGAACTAGGCTGTCAGCGCTGAATGTGAACCCACCCTGTCTGGAGCTCACGCTGCTCTGTAGGTGAAGAGCAGGTTGGAGAACTCGGCTATCTGCAAGCATGTTCTCAGAAAGCATTTGATTCTGATCTGTGTTGTAGAAGCTCCGGGCATCATCCCACAGAGATGGCCCTGGCCTCAGGGCCCCATTCTCTTTCTCCTGGGCATGTTCCTTACCTGAGCAGGGGCTCCTGCTTGTTCTCATGCTGCGACCCCATCTCCCTGGAGGCATCCCTCCCAGTCTTGTGTCATACCTGAGTTTACCCTCCCCAGTGGCGGCATTTTAATGGAATCTGCCATGCCTTATGCTGAAAAGGTGTCCATCATTTCGGGGTCTGCCATAGAGAAGGGCATGGAAGGTCCTGTCAGTTGAGGGTCCTCTCGAGGGCGCAGTTCCCTGGGGCATCTCTCTGCCTGCCCTTCCTTTGTCCTGTGATATCTTGTCCTTTGTCCAGATCATTCCAGTTGCTTGTGGCTGTTGGCCTCTGCCATGTCATAGTTTGGAGCCTGTGACCCTTTGTGGTGTGGTCTCTGGTTCTTTAACCCTAGAGTCCTTTCTGGCTGTGTGGCTGAGGGTCATCAGGACGTATACAGATTGGACCCTGAAAACACAACCAAGGGCCCCCATGCCGCCTGCTGGTAACAAAATAGTCCTTAAATTTCTAGTTTCTTGGTTTGGGGGATGATACGGTTTCTGTTATTCTCAGGTGAAGCGTGCTGCAGCTTGTTCTATGGTGACAGCCTTACTGCTGCTGTCAGGGTGGGAGGATGGGCTTAGACCTACTTCAGAGTTAGCTGAAGATGTTGGTCAGCACATCCAGCCTCCCCCGTGTGGGTGTGGACCTTGCTGAGTCCAGGAGGAGACCTCCCTGCCCTCCCTCCCGTCTGTATAGCGATACTGTTTACATCCCACTGGAAGTGCTGTGCGTTTATGGTGTATTCACCACCAGGAAGAGAAATCCCATGCCCAGTAGGAGGGGGCCCCGCTCCCCCACTTGCCTGCAGTCTGTCTCTGGATTTGTCCGCTCTGGACATTTCCTGCTGATGTGGTCACATGACACATTTCTGTGTCTGTATCTGGGTCTCTGCGCTGTGTTGTGTGCTGGTGCGTCATTCCTTTTTGTGACCTCCGGCTGTCCCGTCTGTGACCACGTGCTGTTCACCCTGTGTTCCATTTCATGAAATTTATCCACATTGATTCTGGTGGCTCTGGTTCGCGTGCCTGCTGGGGTGGAGATTCCAGTTTGTGTACACATTAGAATTGTTTATGTGTTATTCCATCAGTAACAGGCATCTACATTTATCCAGATGTTTGTGTTTTTTATTGTAGTATTACCGACATTGCTGACCCCATCTCCCTCCTTGAATACTTGTGCAAGGGTTTTTCTAGGTTGTGATCAAGAAGTGGGATCATGCTGTGTGTATCTGCATTTCTTAAGGAGCCACAGTGGATTACTACTGTGTTTAAAGTAGTATAATTTATAAAAAGTTTATTGGCTAATATACTTTTTTAAAGAAAGATTTCATTATCTGAAATGAGGTATGTTGGGTTAGTTGCCACTTATTCTTTAAAGTAGCTTTAGCTGAAGTTTTCCTTTTTAGCTGTACAAGACTAAATAAAAATGCCGTTTTGATAAAATGAGATTCCTTTAGTCTGAGCCTGAACTTTGTTGGAGCATTTTCTGCTCAATAAGCACAAGTGGTTCGCCTGTGAGGAATTAACGAGCTCCTGGCTATCCTTGGAGGGCGGGATGCAGCAAAGACATTTGTGAAATCACATGTAATGGTGGGCGGTAGGCCTACTGCTTCAGCCATATACACGTATTGGGGGATGACAGGAGAATGTAATTTACCGGGGTAAATGTAAGGCTTTTATGGTAAAACTATCACATCTTTAAAAGAAATTACATTTCTCTTTTGTAATTCTGCATTTGATCAATTTTCAGACACAGTGATATCAGGTGAGCCCTGCCAGGTGGGCATTTCATCACAGGGTTCTGGTCTGGGAAGTACAATCCGTGAGCAGGGCTGACATCACTCACGGCTCCCAGGAGCCCTGGGCACTATGGTGGGTGCCTGTTCTCAGGTGGGGCCGGATGCCCTGCTGTGTGTGCCTGCGGGCCTCTGCCGGTCACCCCTGGATGGGGCCTCAGCAGCCTGCAGTGGCCACAGGGGATCTCTGGCAGCTGACGGAGAGCTGCTATCCTGAGCCGGCCTGGGGGAGGACACACTCATCTGTTTTCCTTTCCTCTCTCGTCAGCATCCAGCACGTGTATGGAGCCCAGCACCCACCCTTTGACCCACTGTTACATGGCACGTAAGTGAAGTCCCAGCCTTACTTGGCTTCTCAGCCGGGACGCTATCAGGGTGGGGGTAGCCACCGTCTTCCTTCTTCACACCGGCTCCCTGGCATTCCCGGGGGCACAGCAAAGCCGGGTCACACAGTTGCTACGTGGAGACACTGGCCACCCTGCATGGCTCACTGTCTGGTGGGGATGGCAGATGTGGGGGACACAGCCCAATGTGGGGGAAGGTGGTGGAGCCACCCTGGAGAGCTAGGAGCTGACACCCCTTAGCCAGGGACAGGTTGGTTTGGGGGCCATTCCTGGAGGCTCCCAGCTTCTCCTCCTCTCAGCCTGGCTACTAGGCCTGCTCTGCCTTCTGTCCCATCCCTCCACAGAGCAGGAGGGAGCAGCAGGTGTGAGACTCAGCCTCATGCTGGGGTGTCCCTCCCTGCGGGACCATGCCAGTCTGACAGGTTTCTTGATGTGAGCTGGGGGATCTGTGGCAGCTGACAGAGTAGTACGTTGTCACACTTTTGGGGGAATCTCATGGAAATGATGCTTTCTCCAAGTCTACGTACAAAGGGCTGTGTCCTCTGCATGGTCGCTCCCGCTGACCCCTCAGCTGCTGCTGCAGGAACTTAGCGGGATGCTGGTAACACGAGGGCATGTGCAGGGCCTCCTCCTAGGTCAGTCCTGTCAGGTGGCCCGGGCTGCCTAGCGTGACTTTCCCTCTTGACTGCTCTCCTGGCGGGACCTCCGAGTGCTGCCTGCTCTGGTGCTAGCTGTCTCCACGAGCTGCCTTTGCTTTCTCACGTCACCGTCAGCTAGATCTTGTGTTCGCGGATTGTTTTCTGGCCAGTTTGGGTCAGAAAGCACGATGCGCCGAGCGTGGGCAAGTGACGCCCCTTTGCCTTGCAGCTTGCTCAAGGCCACGCCCAGGATGCCAACCACGCCAGTGAGGGCCAAGAAGGTCAGCACCTTCCAGGAGTTCGAGAGCAATACCAGTGACGCCTGGGACGCTGGGGAGGATGACGACGAGCTCCTGGCCATGGCAGCAGAGAGCCTCAACACCGAGGTGGTCATGGAGACGGCCCATCGCGTGCTGCGCACCCACAGCCAGCGGCAGGGCCAGCCTGCTGGGCAGGAGGCCCCACGGCCAGAGCTGAGGCTGCAGCCCGAGGCAGAGCTGCCTGCAGCCCCATGTGATCTGCGGCTGGTGAAGTCCGTCAGTGAGAGCCACACATCCCGCCCTGCAGGTAGGCTGGAGGGACAGAGAGATGCTGTGAGCTCTGGCAAGGCCGGGCAGGGCCAGTGCCCCCTTTGATGTGGGGCTCCTGACCAGGGAGCTGTGAGGCTGTCCTGCAGGTGGCCCCAGGGCTTCTGGCAGGAGCAGCAGCACCTCCTGTGGGCTTCTCAGTGCTTTTCTTGTTCCAGACGAAGATGCCTTCCAAATGCAGTGCTGGCCACGGACAACACAGGGCACCCTGCCTCCCCCTTGGCACACCGGCTTAGTGCCGTGGGTAGCTCTGGGGGTGGCATTCCCAGCCAAGGAGGGCTGGGTCTCTGCTAGGTGTGGAGCACACGGGTTCAGGCTTCCAGGGAGTGGGAGTCTGACTTTGGAATTGCCCCGTTCTTGTTACGACCCCGTAGGGCTGGGTCCCACCATGAGCTGCAGAGCAGCCACCCCTGAGGCTGTCTGTGTCACTTTTGCTCCAAGTGTTGGAGGTGTGTGACATCTGTGACGGGTATCTGCCACGCCAGGCACAATTTTCAGGGCTTGGGGTGCTCCATGGACAAACCAGGTGTAGGTCCTTGCCCTGTGGAAAGTCTGTTCTGGAAAAGGGGGCGGATGCAGGACTACACACAACCAACAGGAGGCACGGAGTGTGCTAGAAGGGTCAAGGTAGAAGCGGGGGTGGGGTTGTCATGAGAGTGGGCTGGGCAGTGGGTGTCACCTGGTCATCCTTGCCTGAGCACCACCAGTGAGTCCATGGTGCAGCCAAAGGCCCGGTCAGTCCCCTCTCCATGGCTGCGGGGGGTTTTGAGGGTTTCTGCACGTTTGCCTGTGAGAAGATGATCACTGCCGCAGCTTAAGGTCACCCTGTCAGCAGGTGCAGAACTCGGCTTTGCACCTACGTGCAGTTTTCAGTTCTCCTGCAGGTGCTTCCTTGTGTGGGTGTTGTTGAATTGGGTGTCTGCAGGAAGGGATGATTGCTGGAGTTGTCTGTTCATTATTTTGCTCTGGCCCCCTAGTTTTTATTCTTTTCCTTTTTTTTTTTTCTTTTGCAGTTTTTGGCCGGGGCTGGGTTTGAACCTGCCAACTCTGGCATATGGGGCCAGCGCCCTATTCCTTTGAGCCACAGGTGCCGACCTTTGGCCCCCTAGTTACAGTTCTTTTTTTACATTTTTTTTAAATTTCAGCTTGCTTGTTCATTCTTCTTCGTTTGAGGTACTCTTTCCTTTTTGTTCATTTTCTTCTTCCTCTGGTGGTGCTCCTTCCCATTGCCTCCCCAGTAGCTGGGATTACAGACGCCCACCACAACGTCTGGCTGTTTTTGATGTTAGTAGAGACACGGGGTCTTACTCTGGCTCACTGCTGCT
>CAUYPK010095081.1:0-108945 GCA_963574355.1 Loris lydekkerianus | reverse complement strand
TTTCTTTCTTTCTTTCTTTTTTTTGAGACAGAGCCTCAAGCTGTCACGCTTGGTAGAGCGCTATGGCATCACAGCTCACAGCAACCTCCAACTCCTGGGCTCAAGCAAGTCTCCTGCCTATGCCTCCCAAATAGCTGGCACTACAGACTCCTGCCACAACGCCCAGCTATGTTTTGGTTGCAGCCATCAGTGTTGTTTGGCTGCCTCGCCTGGATTTGAACCCGCCTGCTCAGGTGTATGTGGCTGACACCTTAGCCGTTTGAGCCACAGGTGCCAAGCCCTTTCTTTCTTCCTTTCTTCCTTTTTCCCTTCCCTTCTCCCTTCTCTTCCCCCCTCCCTTCCCCCTTCCCTTCCTTTTTTGTAGAGACAGAGTCTCACTTCACCGCCCTCAGTAGAGTGCCATGACATCACAGGACTCACAGCAACCTCTAGCTCTTGGGCTTACGCGATTCTCTTGCCTCAGCCTCCCGAGCAGCTGGGACTACAGGCGCCTGCCACAGTGCCCTACTATTTTTTGGTTGCAGTTTGGCCAGGGCTGGGTTTGAACCCGCCACCCTCAACTGGCGCCCTACTCACTGAGCCACAGGCACTGCCCTTTACTTTCATTTTTAATGAGGGTTTAGTGAGTGTTTTCTGTTATGTGGAATGCTCGATAATTTATTTAACATTGTTGAAGGATATTTAGATTCTTTGTAGATTTTTTTATCTCATTATAAACACTTTATATCCACACATCATTTCCTTCTTTATAAATCGTATGATTGAGTATCCATTCAACCCAAAGCCTCACTAAATATGAGATACCACAAATTTTTTAAATCTGCAAATCCATTTCCTTTAATATGCATCTCTTTAGTTACTAGTAGGTTTTAACTAATGAGTTGATGGGTTATTTCTACTTCCTAGAAAATTATCCACGCTCAAGTGTCACTTACTCAATTTTCTCAGCTGGAAAGGTGAGAATGGAGGGAGGGAGGAAGATCTGCTCATTTTCAGGTTCAGACTAGCATGTCTGGGGTGAGGGTTGGCACTAACTGGAAGCTCTGGCTGAAACATCTGGGCAAATGCTTTGAAGCAAGAGAGTCTCTGCTTTGCATCTATTCCTTGTCCAGCTGGTTTCTCTGTGGTTTGGGGGGGGGGACATACATTTGTCTAAACTATCTCTTGTCTGTCTAAATTTGTGTGTGTTTATTAGAGAGGAAGGTTGCATATAAGA
Organism: Loris lydekkerianus; assembly: GCA_963574355.1. Classification (NCBI taxonomy): domain Eukaryota; kingdom Metazoa; phylum Chordata; class Mammalia; order Primates; family Lorisidae; genus Loris; species Loris lydekkerianus. The sequence continues at coordinate 107,729 of CAUYPK010095081.1, read as the reverse complement.
ATGGAGAAAGTATATAGATTTTTAAAATTTGGAAGCGGCTCAGCGCCCATAGCACAGTGGTTATGGCACCAGCCACATACACTGAGGGTGGCGGGTTCCAACCTGGCCCACCTTAGCTAGCAATAATGACAACTGCAACAAAAAATAGCCAGGCATTGTGGCGAGTGCCTGCAGTCCCAGCTACTTGGAAGGCTGAGGCAAGAGAATCGCTTAAGCCCAAGAGTTTGAGATTACTGTGAACTGTGACGCCACAGTATTCTACCAAGGGCGACATAGTGAGACTCTGTCTCAACAACAAAAAAATAATAAAATAAAATAAAATGTGGAAGTTCTGAGACAATTCTCTTCTCATTGCTTTACATTCTTCCTCCAGCTCCGGCTTCTGTCCACCCTGCTTCTCCAATAAAGGAACTTTAAGGAAAACTGACCAGTTCTTGAAATTCTGAAATTATGGCTCATGTGAGTTGGTGTTTCTGTTTGCAATTCTGTCATTTTTTTCAGGGTATGTGAACATTCTCATTTGTTATTCTGAAACTTCCTAACAGAGCCCCATCCCATAGGCACTCTTAGTCTCTCCCATTCTAATGAAAGTCACAGCCAGGCAACTAGGCCCCTCCTACGACCCCCTCTCTTTTTCGTCCCTGTAAAGGTGTGCGCTGACCAAATCATTCCGTGTCTCTTTGTGCTCCATCTCTGTCTAGAGCAGTGGTGGAGCAAAAATGAAGTCCCTAGTGGGCTGTACTTGATCTGAGACTCTTAGGACCAGAGAATACCTTAGAATAACACTGTCCACAAGAATTATAATACAAGCTACATATGTAATTTAAAATTAGCAACATTTTTAAAATATAGAATAATATGCAGAGCATATACGTAGTCTTAAATGTTTAAGTAGTCACATTAAAAAGTAAAAGGAAACAGCTACCATTAATTTCAATGTTTTATTTAACCCAGTATATCTAAAATGTTATCATTTCAAAGTATAATTAATATAAAAATCATAGAGACATTTTACATTCTTTTTTCTATTGAAATCTTCACTATCTAAAGTGGAATGTATGTTACACTTCCAAACATGTAAATTTGGACTAACCATAATTCAGATGCTCAATAATCAGATGTTGTTCAGCTAGCATATTGAACATTGCCATTTTAGAGATTTTGTGTAATATAAATTCTAAATATAAATTAATATATTAATAAGTATAGAAATATCTGAATATAATCATTATTAAGTGTGACATATCCATGAGATAAACTTGTTCCAAGACCCCTTCCTAGCAGATACCTGAGACCTTGGACAGTACCCAACCATATATATGCTATGCATTTTGGATGTGATCTCTACTAAATGACTAATGGGCAGGTAGCGTATCCAATGAATGTGCTGGAACTGAAACATAATTCATATCTTGGGTAGGGTGGAATGGATAGTTTGAGATTTTTATCACACTACTCAGAATGGCAAGCAGTTGAAAACTTAACAATTGTGTCTGGGCATGGTGGCTCATTCCTGTAATCATGTCATTTGGGGAGGGTGATGCAGAAGGATTGCTTGAGGTCAGGAGTTTGAGACCAGCCTGAGCAAGTATCTCTACTAAAAATAGCAAAATAACATTCTGGCAAACACACACATACACACAAGAAAAATGAGTGAGGCATACTGGCACAAACTATGTAGCCTCAGACTCTTAATAGACTGAGGCAGGAGGATTACTTGAGCCCAGAAGTTGATTGGTTGCTGTGAGCTAGGCTGAGGCCATGACACTCTAACCTGAGCAACAGAGCAATCTTCTGTCTAAATAAATAAATAAATGAATACTTACAATTGGTTTATTTCTAGAATTTTCCACGATATTTTTTGGACTAAGGTTGACCCTGGGTAGCTGAAATGGTAGAAAGCAAAACCTTGAGTATAAGGGGAACTACTTTATTATATAAATTTAAAACATTCAACAAAGGATTTGTTATAAGGAAAAAATTGAGTGATACAAATAATGATAAAGTTAGATCTGGAATAAATTATTATTATTTTAAATAGTGATTTGTAGTTCATTTTGGGGGAGAAATGCCATTTTTTTTTCTTTCAATCCGTAAAGAAAAAAGAGGATAGGTAAGTCACATTTATTGAGAATTTTTAGGCCCTTTGCAAGGAATGTTTTGTTTGTTTTGTTTTTAAATTATTTTGTAGAGACAGAGTCTTGCCATGTTGGCCAGGTTGGACTCCTGGCCTCAACTAATCCTCCAGCCTCAGCCTCCCAAAGCACTTAGGACAGTGGTTCTCAACCTTTCTAATGCCATGGCCCTTTCATACAGTTCCTGTGGGTTGTGACCCACAGGTTGAGAACCACTGACTTAGGACCATAAACTTGAGCCATCGTCCCAATGCAAGCAGTGTTCTTATGAACCTATTTCAGGTAATTGGGAAGTTCTGATAATTACCGAAATGTCTGGAAATGTATAACATTAGTTAATGTCATATTACATAGGAACTTTTGGCTATACCAGTGGTAGGCAAACTTCAAATACTACAAATTTGGCCCTTAAAGTGAAATTTAGGCTGGGGCCTGTTTTAGTACAGCCTGCAAACTAATTACATTTTGAAATATTTATTAAAAAAAAGAAGAAGAAGAATATGCAGCAGCTAAGAGATCAGCCTTTTACATAAACCATTTGCCAACCCCTGTTCTATCTTAGTAGAAATCTTCAAGAACATATTCTGCTTCAGTCACACTCAATTTCTTAGTGGCCCCTAACCACGTCACAGCTCTCCAGCCTATTCATTTGATACGTGAAATGAGCATCTATCATTGAGATTCTTCCTCCATCTTCAAAATATTTTCTGTAATCTTACAGATTACATATGGGTTTATCATTTCAGGATTTGGTGATGTTTAGAGATGTGGCTGTAGACTTTTCACAGGAAGAGTGGGAATGTCTGAACTCACATCAGAGGAATTTGTACAGAGATGTGATATTAGAGAACTATAGCAACTTGGTATCATTGGGTAAGCTTATCTGTGTCAAAAGATTTAGAAATTCACATTCTTTCTAAAACTTAGCTGAATATCAGCTTTATGGTTTGGCAGTAGATACCTTCATCTTCCCCAATAATTCATGACCTTTTTATCTTTCTTTGTCTTTTCTGTTATTTTATTGTCTTTTTTGTCATTACCTCTCTTTAATGACAGCTGGATAGAAATTCTTAGATATTGATAAGAAAATATTTAAGATATTCATAAGCAAATATCTAAGATATTCATAAGCAAATATCCCATAGCAAAACCATTGTGAAAGTAATCTGGTTATATACTACTATATATGGTCCATATTATTCACAGACTCGCCTATGTTGAGAATAGGAAAATGGAGATATCTGGTTCTACATACTGAGTAAAAGAGCTATGCAGTGTGTATGACGCATACATGTGTGGGTTGAATCAATACTTTGTTAAAACTGAAGTGGTCATATTCATTCTCCTACAGCACACACATTATCCTTTAATTAAATTGTGATTAAGAGTTTAAAATCTGTGAACTTTGCATTTAACATCGGATAAATACATGTAACCTGATAAGAAACTTACTATTTTCCTGTTAGCAAACTAATATCAAAATAGTATCTAATAAATATATGTAATGCTCAACATGTAGTAAACACTTATCTGAAGACTTTATTTATATTAAATCAAACCTCACAACAGCCCTGTGTATACACATTACTATTATCCCTTTCTTACAACTGAGAAAATTGAGGCACAGAGAGATTAAGTTATTTGTTCTAACAGAGGCCAGATTTGAAACCAGTGTTCTCAAGTATTATTTCCCCTCAAGAGACAGATCCTATATGAGTTTAAATTAAAATAAGACCATGTCCCTACCTCTCTGTTCTTGTTTGTTCTTCCTTATGATCCTAAAGTACCTATTCTGAATTTTTTTTTTTTTTTTTTTTTTTTTTTGCAGTTTTTGGCCAGGGCTGGGTTTGAACCCGCCACCTCTGGCATATGGGGCCAGCACCCTACTCATTTGAGCCACAGGCACTGCCCTATTCTGAATATTTTTTAATCCTACAGTCTTCTTTATTCTGAAGGCTTGATCAAATCAATTCATTATTATGTTCTATTATTTTCTTTCAAGCAGGCTGTTCCATTTCTAAGCCAGATGTGATTACCCTGTTGGAACAAGGGAAGGATCCCTGGATGGTTGTGAGGGATGAGAAAAGAAGATGGAGCCTGGGTAAGCACTAATCAGGCACAGAGAAGCCATTGTGGCATAGCAGAGACCTGCTGATAGGGGAGGAAACACACTCCTTAGATGTTGATTGTAAAGAAGAGAGCCGAAACATGGGAAGAAAACTTAAATCTTCTCAGCATGAAGCACCAAAGAAATTTTATCTGTACTTCCACTTACTACTCATTTCTTCTCTTTCTCATTTCCTTCCCATTTCAATAGGTGAAAACTTTCTTCTCTAGTGATAACCATTTCGCTTGTATTTTGGATCTAATGCCATTTTTAGCTCATCTTTTATATTAATGTTTTGACTTTTATGTAATATTTCTTCATTGCCCTCTTTTCATGGAGTTTTTTGTATTAGGGGAGTCCTATAGTAAGCAAGCAAACAAACAAATGGATTCTTAAATATCGTGAAGTGATTAAGAGTTATGCAGAAAAGTGAATAAGGTAAGGATGTGGAGAATTATAATGAATGAATGGGGTTATTTTAGATAGGGTGGTTCCTATTTTAGATAGGGAAGAGTAGCCAATTTGAAAAGGCTCCAATTAATCAAAAATTAGCATCAATACAGATATAACTGCAATGTATTACAACATAAAATATGCACAATTCCATAAATTCTTAATACTAATGGCAATTTTTTCATAATTGGAAGGTGCTAGAGAATGAACTTATGTGAAATTTAAATTTAAAGGAAAGAAGCTCTTATCTTACCTTATAAGAATTGTGCCAATAGGGAGTGCTAGATGGAGGTATATTTCTCTTAAAAAAAAAGTATTCAGTGAATAAATGAAGAAGGCAGGATAGAATACTACCCTTTGGAGCCCCATAATGAACCATCGGATGTAGGTACTGAGCATGGATGCTATAGCATATCAGAAATAGAGATAGTCAGACATTGTTTCTCTTAAGGAAAGGACACAGTACCCCTCATGAAGTAAGTTTGCCCATAAAGTTGGTCTTAAATCTGATCAAGTTTCTAAAGCCAATTGCCAATTTATAGGAAGAAGATAGAGAAATGTTTTCTATACCTTAGAAATGTAGTCACTAAAATTCAGAATATAAGGAACCACAGGACCCAAACTAGATTCTTCAACAAATAAATTACAAAGGAAATCAAAATATGGTAGAAGAGGCCGGGCATGGTATGAGATTGCCTGAGCTCAGGGGTTTGAGACCAGCCTGAGCAAGAGCGAGACCCTGTCTCTAAAATTAGCTGGAGTTGTGGCGGGTGCCTCTAGTCCCAGCTACTTGAGAGGCTGAGGCAAGATAATTGCTTAAGCCCAAGAATTTGAGAATACTGTGAGCTATGACGCCAGGAACTCTACTGAGACACAAAGTGAAACTCTGTCTCAGAAAACAACAACAACAACAACAACAAAAAATGGTAGGAGGACCCATAGATTAAAAGATATATAAAAGACTTGTTAATCAATTGTACTTTATGGACCTTGGATCAATTATTATTTTTAAATTGTTTAAGTTTTTTTAATTAGACAATTGCAAGTGTAGACATTGATTTTTTTTGTGTATGTACATTTATTTTTGATATTAAAGAATTTTTTAGGTTTGGACAGTGAATTGTGGTTGTATGTAAAAGTGCTTTTGTAGATAAATACTGAAATAAGTACAAATGAAATGATATAATACCTGGAATTTGATTTAAAAATATGAGGAAAGGAGATTGGGATATGCATTAGTAAAGATTGGGCATGGGTTAATGGTTATTGGTGCTGGACACCTGGAGGATTTTTTTTGTTTTGTATTTTCTTTGAGACAAGATCTTGCTCTGTCATCAGGTCTAGGGCATTGTGGTGTCAGCATAGCTCACAGCAACCTCAAACTCCTGGGCTTAAATGATCCTCCTTCTTCAGCCTCTCAAGTAGGTGGGACTACAGGTGCCCAACACAATACCCAGCTAGTTTTTCTATTTTTAGTAGTTTTTCTATTTTTAGTCTTACTGTTGCTCAGGCTGGTCTTGAACACTTGAGCTCAAACAATCTACCCACCTCAGACTCCCAAAGTGCTAGGATTACAGGTGTGAGACACCACACTCCACTTAAAAATTTTTTTAGAAACAGGATTTTACTGTGATCACCTAGCTTGGATCACTTGGCATGATTATAGCTTATTACAGCTTTGAACTCCTGGACTTAAGTGATCCCCCTGCTGTTGTGTGAGGGTTGCAGGAAGGCGGTGTCACAGAGGTTAAGACCTGCAATGAAATGGTGGAGAATAAAGAAGGCCACAGCTCTCTTTGGCATGTAGCAAAGCTTCTTTATTTTACCACAACTTATATAGGCAGTACTGCAGGTACACATCATTAATCAATAATCTAATGACTAAAATTCAAAGACCCAGGCCCTAGCCACTTGGCGTCAGGATGTTTACTGCTTAACCAATAACAACACTTTCAACCTTATCTAAAGTTGTTCTTATGCTAAGTAATTAGAAGTAACATACCATAAAAACCCGAGCTTGGAGAGATCAAACGGATGTAATGCAAAACTCCTGGGGATCAAGCATGTTAAAGGTCTGACCTTTAACAGACCATCTGGAGGCAATCATCCATCTGTAGGGAGTAGTCAGGAAATTCCTGAGATATACAGGTACCTGCCTGCAGCCTGCTTTCTAGTGACTAGGCCTTTAACCACTTATGGGGTAAGTGACTAGGCCTTTAACCACTTATGGAGTAAGTGACCAGGCCTTTGTCCATTTGTGGAGTTCTATCCAGGCTTTTTCCTTTCTAACTCACAAAGACTTCAAACTTACACTCACAGAATTGATCTATATAAAGGCTTTTTTATAGGCTTTTCGCCTATACCCTGCCTTACTCTCCTGAGTAGCTGGAACTATGGCACATGCCATCATGCCTGGCTAATTTTTCTTACATTTTTGTGGAGACAGGATCTCGGTATTTTGCTCAGGCTAGCCTCAAATTCCTGGTCTCAAGTGATCCTCTTGCTTGAGCCTTACCAAAGTCCTGGGATTATATAAATGAGCTACCATGTCTGGCTCTATATTATAGGTTTTTAAACATAGCTTTTCTTTTTAAAAAGTATTAAACTCTCATGGCAAGAAATTTGGAAAAAAAATAAACATTTGAGAAAAAAATCTGTTTCATTAGAATTTTACTAGCCTTTTACTATGATTTTTACTAAAAAATCACTAAATTGAGCTGTAGTGGAGATGTCTGAGTGTGAGTGAAGAGACAATTGGAATCATGGTCAAGTCATAAAGAAATTACTGCTTTCCATGTATATATTTTACTTTCAGATATCTTAGATGTGCTTGTTTCTTGTTTCATCTCTTTGATGAAGGGAATATTCAATGTAATAAGGTGTAAAATTGGAGGTAGGACAACATAATCAATAATTGTTCATTAATTAGAGGAGTTTAATAATTCACAGTTCCTGTGTATTATTTTTTTTTTTTTTTAAAGTAAATTTATGGCTCAGCGCCCGTAGTACAGTGGTTACAGCGCCAGCCACATACACCTAAGGTAGCAGGTTCAAACCCAGCCCAGGCCAGCTAACCAACAATAACAATTGCAACAAAAAATAGCCAGGTGTTGTGGCAGGTGCCTGTAGTCGCAGCTACTTGGGAGGCTGAGGCAGGAGAATCACTTGAGCCCAAGAGTTTGAGGTTGCTGTGAGCTGTGATGCTACAGCACTCTACTGAGGGCAACATAGTGAGACTCTGTCTCAAAAAAAAAAAAAGAAAGAAAGAAAGAAAGAAAGAAAGAAAGAAAGAAAGAAAGAAAGAAAGAAAGAAAGAAAGAAAGAAAGAAGAAAAAAATTTCAATATTTCAAGGAGTGGATTTTATACAAGAAGCCTGGAAAGAAAATATGCTTTATGCCAAATGTATGAATAATCCCTAATAAAAGATCATTAAATATAGTTCAAAGATAACACATTCCCAGGTAAAGGTTAAGAAATTAAATATGTATTTATAAAAAATAACAATCTTCAAAAGAAAATTAAGAAAAAGTAAATTTCTCAATTTTTAATGTTTTAGCTAATTCTGAAGCAATTAAACTCACAACAAAGAAAATGTTTTCATCTAACTCAACCCATCATCACTCTCACTCCTGATATTTCATCTATGATCATGACAGTTGTATGATGCACTATGTCCAAACATTAATACTAGATTATTTTTAATCCTGATATTTCATCTATGATCATGACAGTTGTGTGATGCACTATGTCCAAACATTAATACTAGATTATTTTTAAGTAGATATAAGGAAGTTTGAATACACAAATTAATTTCACAAATAAATACTGGCTCCCACATTATTTTGTTATTCAATATGTTTAACTCAGGCATAGAATCATTCTAACAGTAGCTTAAGTTTGGTTACTGAAGCAACACCTCTTTGCATGCAATGACTTATTAAATTCTCTTCAGCATTTCAAGTTTCCCTGTATTGCCTATAAGTTAATGAACAAATACATACCAATATCTCAGAAAAATTCATTAATTAATAATTTCAATATAATGATCATAAGGAAATTTGTGGCAAATAAGAAATGTACAATACTGGTGTTATAAGGTATGCAAGCCAACACTAACGTAACGTTTTGAAATGTGGCTGTTGCTGTATTTGAACTATATAACTTTTTTAAAGAATGAGTTTCAATGATAGGACACAATTTGGTAAATTAAGGCAATAAATTATTATAGGCCTGAGTACAATATGTAGTATACCCTGTGTATGCACCTGAAAACGTTCAAACTTGCCTAGCACACATAGAGTCTAAGTTCAGTTGGGATTGTGTATAAGGGGTAGCCTGAGCCCTGAACAAGGAGCTGACTGACCCATAGAGGCAGAGACTTTTTGATTTTAAGTACCATTTACTTAAAAAAAAAAAAAAAAAAAAAAAAAAAAAAACAGCACTTCTTTGAAAAATGGTAACTTACACTATTTATGAGACAGGAAGTGTGCAAGTTAAAACCGGAATATATTATCAAACCAGAAAGAAAATGGAGGAAACTGCAGATTAAGAGACACAAGAGACTGGGAAGAATTTCAACTGATTTCAATGCGTTAATCTTATTTTCATTTTTATTCAAAATAAATGAATAATAACAATTTTAAAAGAAATAAAAAGTAAACTGTGTAAAAACTGGAAGAGATGCTTATATGGGCTGAATCGTGTCCTGCCAAAATTTCTATGTTAAAGTCCTAACCCTCAGTACTTCAGAATGTGAGTGTATTTGGATATAGAGCCTTTAAAGGGGTGATGAAGTTAAAATGAGGTCATTGGGGTAGGCTCCAATCCAATCTGACTTCATAAGAGGAGGGATCTGGACAGACAAGAGACACGAGGAGCACGTGTGCACAGATGGATAACCATTTAAAGAGGAAGCAGGAGGGTGGCCCTGAGGAGAGGCCTCAAGAGAAGCCAAAACTGTGAGAAAATAAATTTCACTGTTTAAGCCGCCCAGTCTGTGGTATTTTGTTATGGCAGCCCCAGCAAACTAATGCAGATGCTAAAATGATGAATATGTCCATCATTCACTTAAACTTGAAAAATGCATGTGGGGGATATAGAAGTGAATATACTGTGGATCCTGGAGCAATAATTCTCAGATAATGAGATAATGACAGTTAAAACTCCTGTAGAAAATGTGGATCATATATAATTTGAAAAAGCCTCAAAAATGATTCAATTTTTTTTTTCTCTTTCCACTTAGAAATATTATCTTAGACCCAACCATGTGCAATAGGGTATCAATGAGGGAAAGGTTATATCACTGCTTCTCTCAGTCACTCAGCTAATTCTATTTACATTTTTATAGTGAAGTTATATACACTTTCACCAACTAGAATAAAACATCATCACTAGTGATCTGTGCTTAATATTGGGACTGAAGATACTCATTCCCTTTCATTTTCCTTCAAAACTTTATGTCAATTTACCATTCACATTGGAGTTTATAAGGATGGGGAAGAGAATGGTTTTTCTTTCATAGACAAAGAATAATAAGACGGAGGAAAGCCAATGAGCATAATAACGGAGAATCGTCCATGAGATTCCTTCTTCTCACTTATAAATTCTCCATCACGTTGAAAAACATGGATGTAACAATTCCAAGTTTCAGCTGTCTACTATTTTCCCACACACTTCATCTCTTAAATATATTCAAAGCATTAACAACAGGTTGTGTTTCATCCTAAAGACAGCTGTGTTTCAGACAGGGGTAAAATGTTTCATTATCTCACTCAATTGTCCAAGACAAATGTGCCGTTGTATTACATGTACAATGTCTTCTTTGAAGTCTATTAAGGATGTGCTATGAAGTAAGCCATCTGGAAAAAAGTGTGGCCTGGAAAATAATTATAAGCCAGCTTATTGCTTCCCCCCCCCCCCCCCCCGTTAAGCCTACTATGAGAGCTGCTGAAAATACTATGCGGTGTAAAGAGTAGAGGCTCTGAAGCCACACAGTTAATACCCCACCACTAACAATGGCTAGCTGATATACGAGTTACTTTTCTGTCTTGTCTTGTCTGTAAAATTGAGATACTAATACATGCTGGTTATGATGGTTAAATTAAATAATAGTTGTAAAGCACTTCAGACAGAGTAGGCAATAAGTTTGATTTACCTGCTCTTAAACATAGAGAATATGTAATATTCTTCATAGAGAGAATATTAGATAAAATACAATAACATTTGAAAGCTAGGTTGAGCAGGCTGGTTTTGCAAAATGTCCTTTGAACTTCAATGGGTTCTTTTTTATTTCGGGAGAGAAAAAGACTTTGAAAGATCAAGTTTTAAGCTTGTTTCAGAATTCTCCATCTGCAGCAGGTTGGGACCACCCGGACGGGCCTGTTAGAGAAGCGCTGTCCGTGGTGCTACTAAGCGCAACGGCCTCTGGCAACATTTCCTGTGCCCAAAGTTCTGCTCCTGTCAACTTGCTCAAAGAAGCTCACATATCTGCCTGGTGGAAATTTCTCAGACATTAGGTTAATCTGCTTTTTCCCTATTTTATCACTCTTTATCTATGTCCTCTTCAAAGAAAAACAATTCTCTTCCATTCCGTTATCGAATCCAAACAGTTTTTTTCAGACATGTTGGCCAAGCCTACTAGCAAAGAAAGTGACTCTGAAATTGGATGAGAGTATCTTTTCCAAACTTTTTGTTGATACAGAGTGTTACTCTGCTGCTTGGGCTAGAGTATTGCAGTGTCATTATAGCTCACTGCAACCTAAACGCCCGGGCTCATGATATAACCTCCTGGGACTATAGGTGTGTGCACAATCCATGTCCAGCTTATTTCTCTAACAATAGGTCTGACTATTGTTAGATAGTTAGATATTCTCTTGTAACAACAAGATCTAACTATTGCTGAGGCTGGTCTCTTTCCACTTCAGCCTCCCAAAGTGCTAGGGTTACGGTATGAGCCACCATGCCTGGCCTCTTTTCCTAACCTTTTTAGTAAATTTCAGAGAAACCCAAAGCTCAAAACAAGAACATGGGAAACAGTTCATTTCTGCTGCATCCTTGTACAATTCTCTCCAGCTGGCACCTTCTCTAAGAAACTTTCCCTGTACCTCTACCCTGAATTAAGTCCCTCTCTTCCTTACTCCCAAGGAACCCTGTAAATACACTTCTCAGTAAAGTCTATATAGTATAACACTGAAACTCTATTTTTTGGTTTTGAATGCTACTGGAGAGAGTTTCTTTAAAGTGACAGCCCATGTCTTACTCAACTGTGAATTCCCAGAATATAAAACATACTGAGTTAAGTTTTGTTGAATTGAACTAAATTTAATTACTGAATCCATGAGGGAGAAAATCCCAATAATAACCCTTAAAAAACAACCATCCTTCTTGCATCTGACATATTTCAGAGTAGCTAGGCTCTTCTGGTGAGGATATTCTGGACTGAGTCCATTTGCCACCACTTCCACCAACATCAATCTGATGAATTAGCCTCTTGAGGTAACTGGTAAGAAACCAATGTCATTTATTTCAAAGGCTCCGGCTTTCCACTGTCCATTTTTCCTCCTCCCACTTTACATGCACACCTGTAATCCCACACACACTGTGCATAGGGACTGATTCACTAAATGATCCAGAAGTAGCATATTCTAAGTATATTCTTCAGGACAACCCAAGAACAAAGTTACTAAGAACAAAGTAACCATCAACAAATTTTTATTAAAAGCCTTTTTTCCAGATAAATGGGGGAAGTTCATATAATAGTGAATTAATAAACTGAAAACTAAGAAAGGGGGGTGAGATGGGAAAGAAAGAGAAATTGCTATTAACATTGTCTCCTTTTCTTCTCTGTGCAACTGGGTTTTGGCCCTGTTGAGGCTCAGCCAGTGTATCTTCGGCCTTAACCATCACTTAGGTGGGCTCTATCGCTTCTGGGCCTTTTGGCTAAGATCAAGTGCACTTAAGTGGGCTCTCTGTCCTTCCATTGTTTTCATTTTACAGGGATTTGGGGGAAGGGGAGTTAGAGCAAAGTATGCTTTAAAAAAAACATGTGGAGTTCCTTACCTTTGAATAATCAAGCAATTGTCCTTTTAGGACTTTGTCTTCCTCAGCACTCTGAACCAAAATGATTCTGTAAATAAAAACTGTTCAGTGTTAGGACAGGTTCACTCTCATGGAGGTCCTCACCAAAGGTTTTAGGTAACAGATACCTACCTTGGATCTCTTTCTATTCACTCAGCTATAAGTTTTTAAACTCTTGAAGCACTAAATATGTTGATTTGAACTCACCTAGGAAGATCAGGAAGGAAAAAAAAAAAAGGACTTGGCCTTCAAATCTTCAGAAGAGGATTTAATGACAGGTTCAGCCTGTTTAATGACAGGCCCCAGTACCACACCTCTGTTTTATTATGTTTCTTTATTGTTGCATAACTTTCCTTTATTACTCATGATAAACAAAAATCAAATACTTGCCAAGATAGTTTTAAATAGGTAAGAGTGCAAACAAAGATATACTGTACAAATATGAAACTGGGATCTCAGATTGTTAAAGCATATATTTTTTGTCTTCTATGTGCCAGATCTTTACTCTCAATCTTTTGTTTTGTTTTAGGATTGTATCCATAATTCAAAGATTTAAAAAAGAATTAAAAGTCACACGTAAAACAGGGTTCTCGGGATTTTTCTGTATTTTTATGGTTGATTCAAATAAGAAGACACACCTGAAAGAAAATTGCTTAGGTTGATACAAGATGTGAAAGCTGGGAAGTTCGAGTGCTGCTTGGGATGAATTTTACTCGCATAACAGATGCAGAGTGGCCTCATTTCAGACACAGAGTTATTTTCAGTGCCTTTCTTTCAGCGACTAACATCTTCAGAGTGAAACCAGCTGGCCCCTGCTCTGCCTGCTGGGGTTTAGGAGCTGAGGGCAGCGAGTCAACGTTTCCAAATCTAAGCCTTGGCTTTTCCACACACCCAGCGAACGGCTCGGCCGGCATGCCAGAAGAGTTCTTGGCCATTCTATGGCGCATGCGTCCTAGCACCTCTGGGCGGGCTCCCCCCGCCCTCGCCCCAGTGGCCTGTGACGTAATCGGCCGACTGTGGGCGGGGCCTTCCGGCTAGTTAGCCGGGACGCTCCGGCTAACAGGAGGCGGAGCCTGAGAGGGCGGTGAGGGGCCGGGTCCCAGGCAATCTGAAAACGGAATTCTTTCCCAGCTGGCTCCCCACTCTGCCACAGTAAAGCCCGGCAGTGAGGACGCTGCGACGCATCTGCACTCTGCGGCTAAAGGGGCTTTGAGCTTGGCTGCAGCAGCGTGAGACTTTTTTCGCCTGTTTTTTCCCACGAGAAAGTCAGGCAAATCCTCTGCTTCTCAGGAGACAGGAAAATAGTGGAGCTAACCACGGCCAGCTCGGCCATTGCGCTGACCCCCCAAAGCGCAGAAGGACGGCGAGAGGGGACTGAAGCTGAGCAGAGGTCGCGTAGAGACGGGAGTGTGCGCCGGAGTGGGGTGGGAAAGGAGGGAGGAGTGTCACGGAGTTTACGGTCAGCAGTAGATTATCCCGGCCCCTCAATGCCTGGGGGCCGCGGAATGCGCGAGGAGAACAAGGGTATGTTCAGTGGTGGTGGCAGCGATGCGGGCCTGGCCAACGCCGCAGCGCGGGGTCAAGTGGAGAAGGTGCAGCAGCTCCTGGAAGCCGGCGCGGATCCCAACGGAATCAACCGTTTCGGAAGAAGGGCGATCCAGGTAACCAGAGTTCAGCCGGCAGGGGGCGCACGAACGCGGGGCACGGCCTCCCAGCCTCGGGGCTGAGACGAATATCCCCGGCTTAACTTCGGCAGCCGCCTCTCGGGCTGGAGGTGTGGAGCCCAGGCGTAAAACAGGTTTATACCTAGCAAAAATTTTAAAGTGTGCTTCAGTTTGGTTTTCTTTTAATGGTAGGAAAATAAAATTTTTTTGCCATCTCATGATCGGAGATTTAAATAATAGATTCAATTAGAGAGGAAAGGGGGAAAGGAAAGGTCATTTGGGGAGAACTATTTTGTCTACTTTCAACGATAAAGTAAATTAAAATCTACACAATGCGAAGTGGATTTAAGGTAGTTCCTCTTTCAAGTACAAACTACAATGAAAAAACTTCAAGGTGAACTTTCAAGCTTCTGTATGGAATCTTTTGTATTCTTTCCTGATAGAGGCGAATTGAGTTCAAAGGTATGAGACTGGGTTTCTCCACCACAATACTTACTTCCTTTTATATTATGTTAGCAGTGTCTCTTGAGTGATGCATAAGTTTTTTTTTTAAATGCTTCTATAGTTTATTATCATACTCAATGCTTGGATTAAAAATATCTGCAGAAATTTATGTTATCTTTAAATGGAAAAGGATCTTCATAATGTCTCTTTAAAAATTATTTTTTAATCCTTTAAAATCTAAGATAATGCCTTTGTACTTTACTGTTTACTATTATGGTCATATTCAGTATTATCAGCCTCTGTAACTAAGCTAATATTTGAAAATCTTGTTAATGGTGTGGTTTTAAGAAAATAAATGTTAATTCCTTTTGAATTCTTAGAAAAGTGGTGTAACAAAGGAGGGATATTTGAAAGCAGCAAAAACATTGTAAAGTAATATTGATACTCACAAAATTCTATTAGTAATTACAAAAACAACTTTTCTTATTTTGATTCACCATTTTGTGAAATATTAAGAATCACTTTTTTTTTTCTTTTTTGGTGTAAAATACCCTTTACATGACTAGTAGAAATAACTTATAGTTATCATGATTTTTAAGGGAAGAAATGAGTATTTCTAATATTCATGAAACAAACAAAAAAACTAGAGATATACTGCCTTTAAATTACATGGTACATTTTAAAGCACATATACCCACAAGAACAAAGTAACTCCATGTTGAACATTTAGTTCAATCAAAGTTTGTTTTATTGTTAACCAAAAGCAAAATATCAAAGCAAATGCTTGCATGATGCACATGTAACATGCTATAAGATTACTCTTTTAAAACATTGTTTTTCTAAAGTTAAGCACCATTCTGATTTGACTGCTAATATCTAAACTCTTTATATAGCAAAATATTTGCTATTTAACATAAAATCTTAGTAATTATAAAATCCTGTACAATGTGAACATAGTGTTAATTTTACATGTTACATTATATGTAACACTAACATAACAGGTAAAATTAAATGTTTTAGTATAACATTGATTTAAAATAGTAAAATGGTCAATTATTTAAAACAAATCATTTGTTTTCATCATTTTGTAAAGTCATTACATGTGACTTAATTTACTTTTACCCTTCTGATCTTCATCTTTACCTCAAGTCTTCAGACTATGGTCATTTATGAGCACAGACACATACAATAAACACAAAAGCCCGCAGATTTGCTCTGAGAACAAAAGAAACTTGTTTCTTATTTTCTTCCTAAAGCATACTCCTGACTTCCTTTTTAGAAAAATCAGTTGACTAATATTTTTTAATCTGGATTATGGCAGGGGAAGGAGCAGAGAAAAAATAACTATAAAAGCCACTTAAACTTCACTCCCCTCCATAAATCATTTAACAAAATAGATTCCAGTGTTCCCAAGGAAAGCAAGAAGTTCTACAAGGACAATAATCACTTTACCATCAACTCTTTCTTCTCTCTGCACATTTGAAAATAAATGAAACTTTAATTTGTGTTGGTTAAAGAACTGGGACGGGGTAATCAGCAAACGAAGAGAAACCAGCAGGCAGATGCTTGTGCTAAGTCGGGTAAATGCGTCATAAACAGGTATTTAAAATGTCGCTCCCTGCTGCGCCCCAGATGGTTGGCTTCACCCTGCCACCACGCCTCGCCCTGACCCCTCTGCTCTCTCGGCAGGTCATGATGATGGGCAGCGTCCGAGTGGCGGAACTGCTCCTGCTCCATGGTGCGGAGCCCAACTGCGCAGACCCCAGCACCCTCACCCGACCTGTGCACGACGCGGCCCGGGAGGGCTTCCTGGACACGCTGGTGGTGCTGCACCGGGCGGGAGCGCGGCTGGACGTGCGCGACGCCTGGGGCCGCCTGCCGGTGGACCTGGCTGAGGAACGAGGCCACTTCCATGTCGCAGGGTACCTGCGGATGGCCGCAGGAGACTGAAAGAGGGTTCACTCAGCCGCCCACCACGCTTTTTTTCTCCCCAGTTCCCCACCCTCTCCTACTTCAATGAAGGCTGCAAACGTGGAACGGCCGGAAAGCTTGCTGAACACCCAGAGCAATTCCACTCTCTGGAGGAAGGAGGAGCCAACTAGGAGTAAGTTTATAGACATTTTTTCTTAATCTGGATCTAGCTCTTTGCACTCACGGTGAAGCCAAACACAAAGAGGTGGGTTTCCTACAACGTTAAGGAGTGTGTGAAGTTCCGGGTGTAGTTCACTCTTGAGAGTTCTCGGATAGACAATGCTGGGGTGGCTGAGGAGGAGGAGCGGGTGACCTGTACGTTCTCCCTACTGACTTGTATAGCAGCTCCAGGTAAATCCAGGTTTCGGTATTAGGTCCTGGAGCAAAGAGGGAAAACCTGAAGGCTGAAGTGCTGATGGATAAAGGTCATGGTGAGCTTCAGTAGGTGTCCAATGCTTTACTCTCGCTGTGGAGTGCTTCGTAAAGTACCTGCAAAATTATGGTCCCTGGAAGCCCTAGGGCTCACGCTCACCTTCACCAGATAGCAGAGTGGGCACAGAGGATACGGAAGCTACGGAAGATCTGCCTGATGTCCTAAAATCCCTGATCGTGACGCTGCACAGCAGCTCTGGAAGATGCAGGCTCGGCTCTCACTCCACTGCGGGGAGATGCCCCCGGTGTTCTGCGTGCCACCAGAGTCAGAACAGTGCGCAGGACGAGTGCACTGCAGTGAGAGCAATTGTAACGGTTAACTGTAACATTTTGCTTTATCTATTACCAGTAAGACACAGAAATCCCCCCCCCATGAATTACTACTTGAAAAGATTTGAAGATATTTTGTACTTTTGAGTTGTTCTTCACTAACAGTCTTATTTAATGGGGAGACTTTAACAAAGTAACTCATGTCCTTTCTCTAAAGAGATGAGGAAGAACTACAGCTTCTTAAGGGAAGCTTTGACACCACAGCAAGCTATAACTCTGTGGCAAATTCAGTGCAAACAGCCTAGATTGCTTTCATCCTTAACCTATTTATTTACATGTTAATTTTTCTGATGGTTTCTTTATAGAGTATCTCAGGGGATCAAACTATGAAATAGTCCAAATGTCTTTGAGAAGGTAGATGCACTTAATCCCATAAATTATCTTGGGATATTTCTCAAGGGTTGCTGAAAAAGTAGGTTAAGTATAAAACTGTGGAAAGTTTGCAATGAAGGCTTACAGAATATCTTAACATCTGCAGAACTAAAGGTGTGCTGCTTTGGGATTTAATTTCCAGTATTGATTATTCATTATATTGTTGGAACAACTGAAACTTCACCATTTTAATAAAGAATTAACAGTAGAGACTGAACTCCAAAGTGTAGATAATTTGGCTTAAAGGTGTATATTCATGGATTTCCCACTAGCTCCAAAGAAATCTTAAAGGTTCAAAAGGGATTCCCTTCTCTTATCCTTTGTAATAATTGTTGATAACAAATGCCAACAATTTGTGAAAACTGCATACATATGCCATAGAAAAACATGAGATTTATACATGTTTTATGCTCCTAAATATCCATTCTACTATGTGCAGAAGGTGCCAAGAAATGTATACACATTTTTAAATGACTTTATGTATTTTTGTAGTAGAATTGAAGGTACTGTTAGTGGTAGTGCTTAGACATGCTACACACACCCACTTTGTCTGCAATTCATACACTTTTGGGGAATGATCTATTTTACTTACAACAAGATCTCTTCACATGTGTCTATATTTTTGTGGTACCCTGTATACATTTAGAGCAAGAAGAGGGAAGAGACTTATAAGAAGGGGTGCCTTTCGGCTAAATGCACAAGTCTTTACTTCTCTCACAATTCCTATTCTTCAAATATGTATTACTAGGTAAGGTTAATTGAGAATCAGAGCCTATCTTATTGGGAAAAAGATATGATTATTGACACATAATTTGTACCAGGAATACTTTAAAATATGTTTGTTCATTTAACACTTAAAATTGAGAGATAAGTATTGTTTCCCAGATAAGGAGAAGAGACAGAGAAATATTGAATAACTTGCCAGAGGTCACAAGATATTCACTCCATGAATGCATAAAGTAAGTTCATATGGCTCCAAAGCTTATAATTGTGTTTTTTCTTTTCACTGCAACATCTTATCTTTTCATCCTCCAAAATCATTAATAAATACACATGAACACAACTAATTTTTTTTTAGAAAAGCAGAAATACATAGTAATCTCCCTTTTTAAGCTCCTAGGGTGGCTTTTCTTTAACATCTATTAAATATAAACAGATTGTTTTAAATCTATTTTAAAATGTCAACAATAGAATAGCCCCCCCCCGCAAAAAAAAAGAAACCTAATAAAAAAGAAAACTTTTGGAACAAAGATAATGGAACCTCCATTTCCACATCATTAATTCTACTTGCTCTGCTTTTGGTAGAGCAAAGTAAGCCACAAGAACAAGGATAAGGACAGAAAATGTCATCCTAATTATTATTTAAGCATTCAAATCATTATTGGCTACAAGAATAATACTTTTAAAATTAATATTATTTCACAAGTACTAGGAAACATTCTGTACAAAAGAAGTCAATTGGTAACATCAGATTTCCCATTTGATTTATAAAATCCCTTAATTTGTCCTCTATTTCTTAAGTTTTAAGAAATTTGTTAGCTGCACAAGACTGAGCCATGAAAAAATGATAATATTTTGAAATACACATGAAACATGTTACTTCATTCATAATTTTTAAAAATTGTAGAATCTCTCCTAATGACAATCTGATATTAAAGGAAACTACAGCAAGAAGATGTGATTGTGAATTCCACAGTACTGTATTTACTACATTGATTTTGGGGCTTTTTATTTCTTTGATATAAAGCAAAATGACTCAAAATTAATTACAACTGATTGTACTAAAATGGTAACTTTTCAATGACATGTAAAAGTTAGTTTTCAAAACAACCTGGCAGACATGTTGGCTATTGTATTTTATCAAAAGCACAGGGAAATACACACATACTTTTAAATTTATGAAGGATTTCACTTTAACAGATGCATGCAGGAAAATATGTAGTTACTTATAGGCATGAGTCTTGCTTCTGGATCCATTGTAAAATTACAGAAAATTAAATATTCCTATTAATTTCTGTATCAAACCCTAAAAAATTATCAAAGTTTGTACAAATTCTACTGCCTGACCTTTATTCCAAAATGTGGAAGTTAAATAAATTAAGAAATTTAACCTATTCATTTTTGTCTCATCTTTATACTTCTTTTTTTCAGCTAAGTGGATAGGTCTTTTTAAGGATAATTTGCCATGAAAGCAAAATCTATTTAAAATTTCATGTGCTCTAATAGTTAAAAATTAGAAATTTCAGAATTAAATAATGAAATTAGTTCAGAAGTAGAGCTAGAGATTCCTAAAACTGTAAACACTTTTGGGAAAATGTGTCCTTAGGAATGCTTTTATGATGTTTTATTTCCTATTAGGGCAAACTTAATAGTATCCAAGACCAAATAATTACCACAGAAAGGTAGGTGAATGACCTTCAGCAAATACATACAACTAATTTCACTTAACAGTTACATTGAGATTCTATAGTATTCAATTTGAAAACAAATTGTATATTAGTATGTAATTATCAAATAGTATTTTTTATTGCTTTTATAATTACTTCTCAATTATTTCAATAAGTGAAAGATATGCTCATTTTCCCTTTATGCTTTACCAGAGTCTGATTAGTTTTATAATAGGGCATAATTTGTACAATGTTCAATACACTGCTGTTCTATCAAAAGCAGAGCAAGTAGAATTAACAATCCGCAAAACTTAAAAGAATCCTCTGAAGAAGTATTCTTAGGAACTGCTTTCTGGGTCAAATGCAAAAGCCAGTGTCTTGTAAAGTGCAGTGAAATCTGGTCTCACTTTTATATCAACTATCTATGACAAAATCTGACATGCTTACTAGATTTTCAATACCAACTGTTTAGTTATTTGGTGAAAATGAATGTCTTAGGTTGGTGTAGTTTCATAGTGCTGAATTTTAAGCTGCAATAGATAAGATAATCACACACATAAGAAAATAAGAAAAATTTAATTTTAGAAAGCAATTGAAGGAGCAAGAATTTAATATATTGAAGATACTTTCAATGTCTTCTCCTGTTCTATTTACAACCCCAAGAAAGAGGACATAGAGAAAAAGAGAAACAGACTTGATTGGAAGATAGAAGACCTGAGTTCCCATATTGGTTCTTTAGCTAATTCAGTCTATCAATTGGGGGTCATATAACTTGGATTAGTCCCAATTTTCTTCATCTAAAAAAGTAGGAGTTGGACTAGATTTCTAAGTTCTCTACTGCCACTGAAGTTCTGTACCTTTATGAATTTGTTGTAGGCATGACTGTAGTGGAGTCCTATATTAGTAAATACTTTGCCATAGTATGAGTGAAGTAAAAATGTATAGAGAGGAAGAAGGGAATAAAGAAACTTATTTTAAAATTCTGGAGCCCTGGGCGTGGGGGGGGGGATGTCTTTATATGTATTACCTCTACAAAAGTTCATGGGAAAATTACAAAATTTTTTGTGTTTTGGTTTGGTTTTTGTTGTTGTTTTTGAGACAGCCTCACTCTGATTCTGTTGCCCTGGGTTGAGTGCTGTGGCATCATCATAGGTCACAGCAACCTCAAGCCCTCCTGAGCTCAAGCAATCCTCTTGCCTCAGCCTTACAGAAACCTGGGACTACAGGTGCCCACCACAACACCTGTCTAGTTTTTCTATTTTTAGTAGTGATGAGGGTCTCACTGTTGCCCAAGCTGGTCTTGAACTCCCAAGCTCAAGTAATCCACCTACCTGCCTCGCCTCCCAGAGTGTTAGGATTACTGGCATGAATCATCACAGTTGCAGAGAAAGACAGAAAGGTGCCTCTGCAAAACAAGTACTTGGTTTAATTTTTAAGGTCTTTTCCACTTCATCTTCTGACTTTTACTGGTTGACTTATTACATTTTCTCACACCACACACAACCACTGGAACAATTGCCTTCTTAAAGAGAGCAAAGTAGCTTTGATAAATTTATAAAATATTGCTAAAGTAGGTGTTCATAAACTAACATAAGTACCCTGAAGGGGAGGGGGAATGGTTTTTATATGAGCATATAACATGACTTTCTGACCTAACTGCTGTGGTTAGTATAGAGTTAGGACCAAGAAAAAAAGGTGGAAATTTTGACAGGAACAAAGTGCAAAGGTAAAAAGAAACTAAAATATGGAAGAAACAAGAGGCTGAGTAATTCTCTGTGAGCATCTGTAGTGAATTTTACAGACCCAGTCTTAAGGATCTAGTACTTAAGAAACTGGCACAGAAAATATGTTACAACAGACTTCACATCAAAACTTTAAGGCTGGCTCAGTGCACATAGCACAGTGGTTATGGCGCCAGCCTCGCCAGCCCAGGCCAGCTAAAACAACAATGACAACTGCAACAAAAAAATATCCAGGCATAGTGGTGGGCGCCTGTAGTCCCAGCTATTTGGGAGGCTGAGGCAAGAGAATTGCTTAAGCCCAAGAGTTTGAGGTTGCTGTGAGCAGTGACATCACAGCTCTCTACGAAGGGTAACAAAGTAAGAGTCTGTCTCAAAAGAAAAACAAAAAAACTTTAAAGCCAATTACAGTGACTAAACCTTGCCTAATTTTCCTTTCATATTTGGCCTCCTCCCCAAATGCATAATCTTCTATTTATCCTCTCATTATCGTAATTCTCGCTATTATGATATGGTTTATGATAAGTGAGAATTATGATATGGTTTGGGCTTACGCCTTCTGAATCCTATCTCATGTGGCCTCTGGGTCTCCATTCCATTTTAAGCAAACTCCCATCTACCTTATATCTGTTCAAAAATGTCTCCATCTTCATTGCCTTGGCTGAAAACTGGGTCTGCCTCAGAATTCAATTCCACTTTCTTCCACACCAGATACGGGGTACTGAGCTATGGCTAACAGAGACAAGACAAGATCTGGAATGAATGTCTAGTGCTTAGGTAGTTTTCAACATAGTCCTAAACCAAATATTGAAGGATTAATCCATTGTTCATGTTTCTCTCTTAGTATAAGTATGATAACTGCATTTTGTTTTTAATCTAATTAAGCTGCAGGGCAGTGTATGTTATTATATATTTTCTAAGAATTAATACAGGAACATAAAACAGATATTTATTCTGTTCATAAACCCGCAGACAGGTCAGCTGATTAACACATCACATGGAGTTTTCTTCTGAAGGATAACTAGTGGAAAGATTTATATAAAAATCTCCTTATTCCATCTCTAATTCATGATTGTCTAAGCTCTACTACTTTTACTAGGACGCATTCCCTATATCCCTTGTCAACGTGCCACCTACAGTCATAAGCTACATTTTTACCTAAAAACTATTTGATCATCCTCTACTACTCTCTAATTTCTGGACTGCCTTTGATATTTACAGTTCTTGCAATAAGCCTGCTCCAAAATTTAACAGTGCCATCTGATCTGTTTAAATCTCACCATAAACAGAAAAATGTCATCACCTTTCTATGGAAAAATTAAGTAACATTTCATTCTATATTTTCCCACCAAGTACTTCTTATACCTATGCAAGGGTAGTGGGCCACAAGTTTAAAACTACCTCTACTTGAGGGGATTGATTGTCAACCCCTGGCTTCATATCAGAGTCACCTATGGAGATGTTTTAAAATTCAGATTTGATGGTCAGCTATAGGCCTACAAAATTAGAATCTCTGGGTTTTAGACCCCAAATTTCTGTAGTTGTTAATTTAATAATCCTTGCTCATATTAAACTTTCAAACACTGAAAAAAGCAAAAACTAGTAAGTAAAAATTTGAAACCTCCCCACCCACTTTCTCCATACATAAGTGATCATTATCAAAAATATTTTAATTATCCTTCCTGAAATCTAGGTATATAATCGTAAACATCTTTCCCCCAGCGCACACATTTGGAAAACACAAATAGGATCATATTATTCTATTACTTTCATTAAAAAATTTTTAATTAGCAATAGTTCATTGACAATTTTTATTATCAGTGCATATGGATATCCCTCATTTTTATAGCTGCATGGTTTCCCATAATTTTAAAAAAGTAGATTCTTATCACATAGTTTCCTTTTCTCTTTTTTGCATTTTTTTGCTATTACATATTATAAAAAAAACATTTTTGCATACTGATAAAGCGATCTGTAGCAATTTATAATAGTGAAATTGCTGCAGTTAAAGAAGGTATACAGGAGTACAGGAGTAGAGTTGTTGGGTCAATACATATAAACAAATGTAAAATATGTATTTATCCATATTTATATACTATAATGTAAATTGTATATGCTTATATAGTTTCATACATTATTTGTGTATATACTATAATGTAATTGTACATACATATACAGTTTCATACATTATTTGTGTATATATCTTTGCATACTTATGAGTGGAACAGCTGAGTCCAGGGTATATACATGCACATATAATTTTTTTTCTTTGCAGTTTTTGGCCAGGGCAGGGTTTGAACCCGTCACCTCCGGCATGTGGGGCTGGCACCCTACTCTTTTGAGCCACAGGCACCGCCCCACACACATACAATTTTGATCGACACTGTGAAGTTGCCATCAAAAAGAGGTGTTAAAACACTAAGTTTTAACAGCATGTAAGAATGATATTATCTCTGCCATCAAAAAGAATTGGTGTTAAAACACCAAATTTTAACAGTATGTAAGAATGTAAGAATGATATTATCTCTGGACAACTTTGCCAGTGTTACCACTCGTTTTTTTCTTTTGCCATAGTCGTAGTTATAGGCCATTGTTTCTGTTTTTCTCTTTTAAATGAGTAAAATTTCCTTTTATTCTATATTTTGATCATTTGTATACATTCTACTAAAAACTGCCTGTTATATTCTTCATACCTTTTCCTCCTGAGTTGTTATTTTACTGCTTTATATATTTCTGTATTCTAGAAATTAATCTTTTGTTACATATGATCAAATATATATATTGAGACAGAGTCTGTTAACGTCACTAGGGTGTAATGGCATTATGCTCACTGCAGCCGCAAACTCTTGAGCTCAAGCTTCCTTCCTGCCTCAGCCTCCCAATTAGCTGGGACTACAGGCCCAAGCTGCCATACCAGCTAATTTTTTCTTTTATTCTTTTTTTCTTTTCTTTTCTTTTCTTTTTTTTTTTTTTTCTTTTAGTAGAGATAGATGAGGTCTCACTCTTTCTCAGGCTGACCTAAATTTCTGAGATCAAGCTATCCTCCAGTCTCAGCCTCCCAAAGTGCTAGGATTATAGACATGAGCCACCAGGTTAGGCCTGTTTTTCTTTTTTATTTAATAACCAATCTCTTTCAATTTTCTTCATTATCAATTGGATATAAATAAATGTTCTAAAATCTTCTTACAATGTCTTTTGTGTTATGCCTTTGAGGTTTTTTGAATTTAAGCATATGCAACATCAAATATTTCCTGGGTCTCCAGCCTGCTGTCCTAACCTGCAAATTAGCTACTAGCTAGCCCCCACCATCTCCCAAGCCAATTCCTTAAAATAAGTCAGTCAAGTCTCTCTTTCCATTATGCAGCTTTTATATGTATTTTACATATGTGTTTATATACACACACAGAGTCATTTACTGCATAACAATGCTTTGGTCAACGAGGGACCGTGTATACAACAGTGTTTCCACAAGATTATAATGGAGCTATAAACTTCCTGTCACCTAGAGATATCATAGTTAACCTAACTCCATAGCACGATATATTACCTCTCTATGTTTACATATATTTAGATATCTGTGACAAATACCATTGGATCACAGCTGCCTACACTATTCAGCACAGTAATATTCTATAAAGGTTTGAAGTCTAGGATCATTAGACTATACCACACAGCCTAGGTGTGTAGTAGACCATACCATCTAGGTTTGTGTAAATACATTCCATGATGTCCACATGAGGAGAAAATCACCTAGCAATCCATTTCTCAGAACATATCCCTATCATTAAGCAACCTATGACTGTGTATTTGTAAATACATATTTAAATGCTTACTGTTTGTATATACACATATACATAGACACACACCTTCTCTATTGGTTCTATTTTCCTGGAAAACTAATATAGATAACAATTTCAACAGATTTGTAATAAGGGCCTTTCCTCCCCACCCCACCATCATTTATTGCCACAGCTAATCACACTGTCTAGGTCCAAGAAGCCCTCCACTCCTGCAGTCCTTCAGAATCTTTAAATTATACTATGCTGGCATCAGGCCTCATTTTTCTTTAGGATGCTTTCTTTGAACTACCCCCTCCCACCATTCGCCCCCTTTCTCTGTAGGCCATAAAAACAAATGCCTTCATTATCAGTCTCTCTCTTCCATGAGGTTCTTAGGAGGGGTTGCTGGGGGGTGGGGTGGTCAAAGGAGCAGAACAAGACAAAAGGATCTGGTTCCCCTGTAATTTACATTCTACTATGAGACACAAATACAACACACATATAAGCAAATACACACTTATTCCCATATGCTAAGTGCTGTATGGAAGAAACAGTATGACTGTGCCCATATGCTAAGTGCTATAAGGAAGAAAAAGTATGACTGTGCTTGAAAAGGGAAGCATTTGGGGGGGGGGAGGTAGTCGAGATTCGAAGGGGAAGGAGCCCACCTTTATAAAAGCGAAGAAAAGCATTCAGTCTAGAGGACTGACAGGAGGCGACTGGTCCCAGCACCCAGTACCGGTGCTCAGTCAATTCTGAGCTAGTCCTACTAGAGAGGGTGCATTTGTGAAGATATCGATGTATTAGAGTGGCTACTTGAAGAATGATCAGTAAACCTCACCTCATCCAACCGGCCCCTTCTTCTCCCTGGAGTGCGGACTGAAGGTAGGAGGCAGCGTCACATGGCGGGAGGGGCGCAGGGGAAGCAGCCTGCGGCTCCCCTCGGATATGGCACCGGCACCGTAGCTTGGTCGATGCAGCCCTCAACTTTCCTCCTCCGTAAGGGGAAGAGCTAGGCCCTGCAGTCTCACGCCGAGGTCTCACTTCTTCAGCCAGGCCGCTAAGCCCAAGCACCTGATTGAGAAGCTCCTGGGCAGCGGCCACATTCCCAGGCTCCGAGAGCTGGGCCTAGTCGGGTTCCTCTCGCCTACGCCCAGCCGCTCAGGCCGCGACTCCAAGCCGCAGGGCTCTGGACAGATGCAGACAGACGGCATACTCTGGGGGTCCGGGCGGCGGGGCTCGACTTTTGGCCGTGGGAGAGCCAGCGAGCCCGCGCCGACCTCTCCACGGAGAGCGAAGCCCGGCTGGCCCGTGCTCTGGGACCCGCTTCTCCGTGCGCTGCGGCCGCCGCCGTGTCCTCTCCTCACCATCCTTTCGGTTACTCCTTCCCTTCCTTCCCCCGCTTTTCCTGTTGAGGCAGGACCGCTTTCACTGTCTCCGAGCTGGAGAGAAAAAGGGCAGAGTGTCTAGAAAGAAAGGATCGGTGATGTGGAAGAAGAGAGAGAGGAGGCAGGAGCGGGGTGAGAACTCGCCGAGCGCAGGGCGTGGAGGTCCCTCCCGCGGCAGAGCCGAGGCGGCTGCGGACCGCGGCGGGACCGAGAACCCGCTAACGGTGGAGCCCCGGACCCGCGCGGAGCGGCCCCAGCGGGAGGGGAGCGCCGCGAAGAGGAAAAGGAGGAAGTGCTCAGATGCTCCTCTGTGTCGCTGGAGATTGAAATCGAAAATAAAAACGGCCCAGATGAAGCGGACTCGGCGCTAGCCCACGCCGCGCGCGTTCGGCCAGCGGGAGCCGGGGGAAGGAGCGCCGGGTGGCCGCGAGGACCCGCCGGCTCCGCTCCGCCTACCTGCTCCGCCGCCCAGCCCGCAGCTCCAACGGCACCAGCGCCATGCAGTGTCCAGATGTCAAAAGCGGCTGCGTGCAGCGGTTTTGTTTAATTTTGTTTGTTTTCCAAATTTAGAAGCGGAGCGGCCTTTTCTTTCGAAACTGGCGTTCAACCTCCAGATTGACAGAGCAATGAGATGACTTTCCTTTCTTCTTTCTTTTCTCTCTTTTAAATAATCCAGATTGAAGAGAGAGAAGACTTGAGACGAGTGGAGCGCGGCGGTTCCTGGTTAGGGCCGGGTCAGGTGACAGATGTCGCGAGGGGGCGGGCTGCCCGGGATGCGTTCCGCCGTCCGGTCCTTGCGGTCTCGCTCGCCGCGTGGGGCGCCCGAGCGGGTGGTGGGACCCTGAAGGGGGGTCGCGGATAGGGCGGGAAAACGACGGTAGGCGGGAGGGAGAGGAACCCGGGCTGCGCGCGCCTCCTTCGGGCGCCTCAGGCTGCCTTCCCGCGCGCGCAGGGCACTGAACGGGAGGTCTGCGGGAGGTGGGGGAGGGGGCGCGCGCGCAGGGAAGGCGGCTGCGCGCCTGCAGGGCGGAGATGGGCGGGGGGCGGGGGGCGGCGCGTGGGTCCCAGTTTGCAATTGGGGGACAGGGGCGGCGCTGCTTACCTCTGGTGCCAAAGGGCGGCGCAGAGGCTGCGGAGCCCTCGGCTGTGGTGGCTGAGAGAGCATGGTGCGCAGGTTCTTGGTGACGGTCCGGATTCGGCGCCGGTGCGGCCCACAGCGAGTGCGTGTGTTCGTGGTGCACATCTCGCAGCCCGCGGGTGAGTGGGCAGCGCCGAGGTTGCGGGCCGCTGCGGCCCTGCTGCTGATGCTATTGAGGAGCCAGCGCAGAGGGCAGCAGCCGCATCCTAGAAGACCAGGTAGGAAAGGCCCTGGAAAAGTCCCGGGCGCAATTGGCGCTTGGATTTTTTTTTTTTTTTTTTTTTTTTTTTTGGCGTGATTTCATAACCAGATAAATCATCTCGGGTCGAGGCGAGGAGAGGAGGTTACGGGGAGTGGAGGCTGTTTCCCCATTCGGATTACAGTGAGACATGTGGTTCTGCCAGTATGCCCATTGTCCCTGAAGCCACCTTTACACACCTCTTCAACCCGTGGAACTCTGAGGTGAACCGAAAGCTTCTCTACCTACCTTAGCAGTCATTAGACGTGAGTGACTCTTGAATTTCCTGGGTGGGCTGCAAACACACGCACGTATACACCTAGGTAAGTGTATCTCTAGTGCTTTTTGTTTCGCCCTCTGGGGAATTAGTGGTAACGCCTTAGTTTCCTGGAGGCGCCTTTTTTCTCCCCAGCGTCCTGGCTGGGTCATCCCTCACACCTTTCAGGAGAGTGGAGGACAGGCGAGAGTAGGGGCTTGCACATAGCCCCTTCCTGAAATACTAACAATGACTGGAAGATTAGTAATTGCTGGAGAGGCAACACTTGCTTATGGAGCGTTTTACAGCCTGTAGGGAGATGGGCTTTCTTTATGACGGCCTTCGAGATTTTGAAACTGCTCAGGATGATGCTGGTATAGTTCAGCAGTGCTGACCCCAAGAAATCACAACTGATCATATTTTAATCATCTCAGACCACAGTTAATACAATTTTAAAATGAGGCCTACTTCTTATGAAATAGAATTCGAGGTAATTTGTTCTCACATCAGATAAATCTTTACACAGTTGGTGTAATTTCCTACCGCCTGGAAAATTAAAATATATATATAGCTGCCATATACAGAATGCTAGTTAAAACTTGGATAATACGTCTAAAAGTAATTTAGTGAGGCTTCATGTTTATGACCCTCCTTGTAGGATCACTTCTCAGGAAGTAAATAGCTTCAAGAAGCAAAGGTGGACAGAGGGGAAATTATATTTTTTAATTGCAATATTCATGTCCTTTTGACATGGAAATGTAAACCATTTAAAACCAACAGTGTATAATTATAATTTGGTGCCTCAATTTCTATTAGCAAAAATGTACAATCTGTAGGATATGTATACATTCTGTCTTTTATTTTTATGCGATGGAGCTGTTTATTAAAAACAAACAAACAAAAAACGCTTGTAGGCCAGGCGCGGTGGCTATAATCCTAGCACTCTGGGAGGCCGAGGCCGGCGGGTTGCCTGAGCTCACAGGTTTGAGACCAGCCTGACCAAGTGTGAGACCCCATCTCTAAAAAATAGCCTAGCCATGCGTCTGTAGTCCCAGCTACTTGGGAGGCTGACACAATAGAATCGCTTAAGCCCAAGAGTTGGAGGTTGCTGTGAGCTAAGACACTAGGGTACTTTACCGAGGGCAACAAAGTGAAACTCTGTCTCAAAAAAAAAAAAAAAAAAACCGCTTGTAAAGGATTTCATGGCCTGTTGCTGCAGGGATCTAACTTAGTTCATTTAAAAACAGCATTAACAAGATGCTGTTTTTCTAAAATTGCTATTTACATTGTAGGAGAAAGTCAAAAGAATAGGATGGCATGGAGCCCAAAAATTTCCATATTGTAGCAGTCAGGGTTTTCAAGGTGTTATCTTGTAGGAAAATGTGAGAAATTTTTTACAAGTGTGATTTTAAATATTCTTTCCTTCGAATTTAATAAACTAGGAAATAACTATAAAACTATAACTATAAGCAAAAAAAAGGCTATTTATAACACTACCTGTGTTTGAATATAGTTGATAATATTAGTCTCTCTATAATTATTACAGTAGTTAATGTTACTCTATATAAAATTATTTTATTTAAATTATGAATTGCTTCTGGAAGTAGAAAATGTTAAGGTATGTAAATGGTACGCTTTTGTATTTTATATTTTAGGAATAAAAACATAACAGTGTGTTTACTTTAAGTTAGATAAAATATCCATCTTATTGTTTATTGGTTGTATAAAATGTTAAAAATATTTAAATGATAGACTCATTGAAAATAACCATTTCTTGTTATTTAGGTATAAATCAATTTTCAGTATTTAAGTGTAAAGTTAAAAGTATATTCACTACACAAAAAGCTTGATTTTCAGGAAGTATCTTAAGACAGAGCACATGGCTTAGCCAGAATACAATATGTATCTAGAAAATATGAGCAATTTTCCAATCTCATATATGAAATTATGCATATAATATAAACATCTAGAGGTATTAATTATAAATGATATGTAATTATATATTTTGCATTTATATATTATGCTTATGGTTATATTGATTTAGGAATGTATATATAGATGCAAATTATGTGGGGACCCCTATAATTCCTTGAGAGGCACAGTGCTATAAAAATCACTTGCACAAATTATTTAATGTTAATGTAAATAAGCAAGGTGTTTTTATTTTAAATTTTAAAAAAGTCTCTGCAAATATGTTCACGACTTTTTATATTACTAGAAATGTGCTTACTAAAATTCCCCATCACTAGTTTATTAACCATAATACCTTATGAATTGCATTAATTAGTATATTACTTCTACCTTGCTGAGTATACAAAATAGTCATATTTTTGTCATGAAGTTAAATATTCACTTGTTTATAGCTTTTAGGATTTTTCTTGAATAGCACAGAGGTCTTCTCAAGGTAAGCACTGTGCAGTTAGTATAAAATTACTCCCAATGTGTACACTATCCCCTATTTGTATTGTGTTCTATAATTGAACAGCTCATACTTACGTATTGTGTTCTTCATGAGCAATAACCCTTTTAGAAATCAAGACTTAATTTTACTTTTTATAACTCTTAAATTTTTAAAAGCCCATTATCATACTAAGGTACCAACAACACAGATTATTCCTGTTTATGTCCATATTTTATAGGTATACCACATTTTATTACATGTTAGTTCATCACTAATAACTGCCAAGGTAGAATTAAACTAAATCATTTTCCCAGCCTGTGAACTACTTAGTAAGGTGATTCAGGTTATCTTGAAAATACTCTCATAGCAAGGCTCAACATTGGGCCCAGTGTTTTTATACTTTTAAAATCTTTAATCCTTTTTGAAAAACACAAAAATCTTACTTGCTCCCCCCCACACACACACTAAAAACAGGCTAGGTAGGCCAAACTAAAACTGAAACTTCATACTGAAATACCTTGGACCCTTTATCAGCTGCAAAACCTAATAAAAAGTTTGTATGGTACTTTATTTCTGCAATTTAAATTATGAAAGTAAGGGACTATTTCATTTTCTAAATGGAGAATTATAATAATGAATATGATTTTTTTAAAAGAACAGCTCTCTAAATTCTGATTCTTACACACCTAATTGCTAATATTGCCTCCATTTATTACTTGATGAAATTAATGCACCTTTTAAACACCTCATCAGCAAGAAAAACAATTTTGTACTATGTATCAAAAACTTTTTTAAAAACTTTAAAAATATCCATACACTTTAATTGAGCTACTCTTTAAGCATCATTCTAAGGAAAGAAAAATTCTGACAGATGGATAATAGTAGATTAATACAAATGGATAATAAACAGTAGCAAGAAATCTAAAATTGCCTAAAACTCTAGCAATATGGTGTTAAATTATGGTACAACCATACACTGGAATATTAGGCAATCATTTTTCTAAAGAATATTTAATTGGCTAAAATGATTACATTATAAAGATACGTGTTTTTAAGAGCAAGATGCAAAACAGTACACAATTCTTACTTTCTTTTCCTCTCCACATCTCTCTCACTCTCTCTCTCTCTCTCTCTCACACACATTCTTCATGTACCCAAATATCTATAATGGTTTCCTCACGAGGAGAGTGACTGCGAAAAATTGGTAAAATTAATTTTCGTCGTTACACTTTCCAGTTTTCCAGAATGCTATGACCATCAGTAAAATATACGTTATTTTCAAAGCCTTTGGCGCTGCACCAACTGCACATTATGGATGAACTAAAAGCTTCCTTAGCCTTACGTGGGTAGCGAGGGGGGAAGGCCAGGGAACTGAGTTGTGTAAATATCATACACTACCAGGTGACTTTAAGGTCTGGGACTTCAGATTCTAAAAAGAAGTGCTTGTTCGCTACCAAGTTCCGTTTTTTAAATAAATGATAGGGACACTATTAATAGAGGGACTTCACCCAGCAAATGCAAGCAGTATAACCTTACTCATTGTACCCTCAATGATTCCCCAACAATAAAACATAAATAATTAAATAATCAATCTATAGCTACACCTGCCAAGATCCCTGGTGTTAGGCCTCCGGACACTCACAGCACTTCTTGAGATCCCTTCTCTTCGCACCCTGCTCCGCTCCATTCGCAACCAGTCTTCTCTGAATCAAGAATATTTAATAGACTAAAATGATTACATTATAAAGTTGGCTGGATCTAGGCTGGGGGTGCCCCAGGACTCCAAAGGGTGAGGGAGGGCAGGAGCGGAGACAGCCTCTTCTCTGACCTCACCCCCCACTCGCGCCCCCTCACTCCACGTCCTCGCCCCTAACCACCCTGGTCTCCCAGTTCCTGGAGATAGGGAGATACGCGAAGCAATTCGGAAGATTTAATCGGCTGCAGGGGCTGGACCCTCCAGCGAGAATTTAGATGCTTGGCCCACTTATCACTCTGCCCCATGCTCTCACCCCTTCTGTTTTCAGCCTTCTCTGGGGCTAGCACTCGCCCAAGTGTTTCCTCAAGGGAGACAGGCTCGAACTTACTTACCGAATTAAGTTACGGGGAACCGCGTATCTGTGAATTAGACGAGGAAAGGGATTAGAGCTCCGCCAGGGCGTGGAGGGGCAGGCAGAGTCTGGGTGGGCCTTATCCGGGCCCGGGTGGGCCGTGGGGGGAGGCAGGGATGGCTAGAGGTTCTCTGGGGCATCCACCCGGCTGGAAACTGGCCAGGCCCCTTTTGCTGAGGGATGGGTGAGCGGGCGAGTGGGGAGTGAGTCAGGTTCACAGGGAGCAATCGGGAGAGTGCGCTTCCCAGACTCCGAGGCCATTTGGTGCTCTCGCCAACCAGAAGAGCACGAAAGGCCTAGCCCTGTTTCTCAGTCTGGGGTTTGTGGAGAGTGGCCCCTACTTAATTTTCCAGTGACAATGTCTCTCAACTGTGTTCATCTTACCTTGCAGTGTTCCCTATATTTGAAATTTTTCTTCCTCAGTTAAAACATTCAAGTGGAATTGTTAATTAGAATGAAGATGTTAGTAGCTATTAAAACCAGACCCATTTCCATGACAGTAAGCCAACCCTGGAGAAAACCTTGGAAATAAATCAAAACTTTGTTCAGGAGATGAAAAAAAGTTTCCTTTAAAGGTTTTGACTCTTCCTAGAAAATATCTGCCAACGTGAGACTTCAATTAGCAGATGAACCATATGCTAATTCACGCTATTTTTATGTGTATGCAATACAAGTGTATTTACAATTGTTGAAATTACCAAATGTCAATACCATTTGTTTTTTTAAAGAAGGGAGGATTGAAGAAAATTTCAGTGCTCCGTCACTGTCCCTCAATGCATTTATTTATTTCATGAGCCTGGGAATGATGATTTCATTTCAGCAGAACAGTAAAATCAGAAAGAAGTAATAAAAAGAGAGAAACTGAAACCATCATCTACAGATTTAAATCACCAAAGCATCAGAAGTCTTTTTGAAAAAAGTAAATTGGCTTTTGTTTTTTATATACGTAACATGCTGGTTTTGTTCACGAAAATATAAACATTTTATCACAAAAGATTTTTCGATTATTCTTTAGCTAGCTCTCAGTTTTCTCCTTCATCTTCAAAACATCTCATAAATTATTTAAATGGTTCAAAGCCAGTGAAATTTTTTTAAAGAGAGTGATTCTTTAGAAGTTAAGAATTATGCGAACAAAGATATGTAATCTTTTTTTCTTGTTGATATTTATTAATACTTGTTTCTATTTTTCATCTCAAATTTTTTCTCTTAATTTTTTATTAAATCATAACTGTGTACATTATAAGATACATAATCTCTTAAGCAAATTGAAACTAATAAAATTGTACAATCAGTAATGTCATCAAAATGCCTTTACTTTCTTAATTCACATTATGTGCATAGCCAGAAATTAAAGAAGTATGGCAAAGGTTGTCAGCAACATTATTGCCTGGGCTTCCATTAAAAATACACATTTCTGGACCTCACTACCAGAAAGATCTGATTCAGCAAATTTGCTGTGGGTCCTAGAAATACTGCATTTTAAATACACACTAGAGGGAGATTTTATTACAAGTGGGCACAATTTGACAAATTAATCAGCATTGCTTTTGATCTTATTTTTGCTTATTTATTTTGAAATGGAGGTCTGGGCTTTTGGGTTAGATTCCAAATTTTGGGGTCCATCACCTTTAAATGCCTGACTCTGAGTAATCAATAGAGGAGGTATTATACCAAATGAAGGAGACCCTTTGTTTTTGTGTGATGCATCTGAATTGGGAAAGAGTCTGTTACATGCCAGATTTTTATAGTCAGAACATATTTGGTGGTGGTGTGGTGGGGATAACAGGATAGCTTTGTGTTTTAAAGCTTGCAGCACCAGATGGAAAATTTCCCTGTGATAAATATGGTATCCTTTTAAAACACTGTATACACACTTACCTCTATTTACACTGGTAAATGAGTTTCTATATCTCTATCTACATATATATGTATATTAAATACTTTTACAAAAAGAACTTTTTGTAAGTTCTTTTGTAATAAGGAGTTTCTTTCATTTCATTATTCAAACCAGACTCATAATAAACATGACAACCTAAAATTATGTAAGAGGGAAAAATCAATAGACAGGTATTTCACAGGTTTAAATTGTGTTTATTTAAGATGGTAGCAAAATGTAGTTATAACAGAATAAAGCTCTTATGAACAAAATGTCAGTTCTTTGTCTCTGTAAAAGCACAATGACAAAGGGGAAAATATAGATGAATTTACAATGATAAGAAAAATTAAATTATGATGCCTTTCAAATTGCAACCATTATTTTTCTGCTCTGAAGCAATGATTTGTTTAATATTACATCAAGGACCTTACTGATGTATTAGGGGAAAGCCCATGTTTTGCTTGTTTTCTCGAGTGAGTGCCACCATTTTATTTTTCTGAGTCTCTAAGGCTGCCAGCTCATCTGACTCAGCAATTGTATAACTCTCTCACCCAATTTAAAGAAACAGCAGCTATCTACAGAAAAATATCTTCCCCCTAATTAAAAATCTAATTGTTAAATGTCCATACAACATGGTGCAGTTTGAAGTTTACTCTGTGCAGTTTACCTGTTGAGTAGTTACTGAATATATTTTATTTAACATTTGAGTTTTAAAAGAAGCTTACTGAAATTTTCTTCCTAAAACAAATGGTCAAGTTCTGTTTCACCTTAAAAAGTGATTATGAAGAGCTTAATGATAATAAAACTCTCCAATTTAAATTATTTCATTTAATTATCATAGTAGCCTATGTTTGAGATGTTTTACTTTTTCATTTCACAGATCTATAGACTGTAGCTTAGATAGGTTGCATGGACTGCCAAAATAATGATGTACAATTGAATTTGGTTGCTTCTGGAGTGATATAAATATATGCATATATATGACTGCAGTTCCAACTTTTCTAGTTAATTGTTCTGTTGTAAGTTGCTTAACCCCTTTGGGCCTTTGTTATACTCAACATCAGCCACATATGTCCCAGTAATTATTTATTGATTGAGTGAATGAAAAAGTTCTAAAAGGTAAGGCAATATAATAAGAACTAAAGTTCTTATGGGCTGTGAAATTATTGAATCTCATGATAAAACAAGGAGGTTAACACCTTTCAAAAATTTACTTTTTGCCTACAATAAAATTAATTGAAAACTCCCTGTAAATAGAAGTATTAATTACTTATTCCTATTTTGATTTAAAAGCAATAAATGGGCAAATAGTATAGGAACCAGCATCAACCTACTTGAAGCATGCAATGGAAAGATCATTTTCTTGACATTCACATGATTCGTGATCAGATTGATTCCATTTCCTTTTCTTACTAGTTATTATGGTATTGATACCACCCAAAACTCTAAATGTTTCCATCTTCTTATATGTAAACCTGACAATGTACCCTCTAGTGTGCACATGAATAAAATGAAATATGGAAAGATTCATCGTAAATTTTTATTTTTTAAACCCCTTGTATTT
This sequence comes from Loris lydekkerianus, assembly GCA_963574355.1. Taxonomy (NCBI): domain Eukaryota; kingdom Metazoa; phylum Chordata; class Mammalia; order Primates; family Lorisidae; genus Loris; species Loris lydekkerianus. The sequence goes on along the minus strand of CAUYPK010095081.1, from coordinate 70,870 downwards.
TATTTTATTTTATTTTTTTTTTCATTGTAATTTTTCAAACAGCATACATTTGTCAGTGCCTAAACCATTGCCTTTAAGAAAGTACATTAGTTTACTTTTACAGTAAATGCCTATGCCAATAGATTTTAATTATTGAGAAGCTAGAAATTCCTGAACTCCATTTTAAAGAATATACATATAATAATAAAAATGTATTTATTTATTCATATTCTTGATGCACTCTGAGATGTACATAAAATCATTGTAAATTTGAATACTTTTTTATTCACATCTCTACAGAAGCTCTCTTTAACAGCCTTTAGGTGTGACTTAAAGCTCTTCTAGTATCATGAAATAGACCTTAAACAATATTCTATTTTCTAAGGTAGGAAACTAGTTTTAGAAAACTGAAAGAAAAAATTATTAACTTGTCTTGAATTTGGCAAATAGTTTAATAACTAAGACTTAACAATTCTGGAGGGAACACTGAAGGGTTTTTCATTTCCACAGAATGATTGTCACAATCTAAATTTTTGAACCACTAATTTTGACCAGAACAATTTTCTAAAACATTTTTAGTGCAAAAAGAAAAAAATATTAGTGCAAAAAATTATGTGTATGTGTGTGTGATGAAGGGAATGATGGTCAGAAACATTTATATCATCCTTCAAAACCTCAAAATGTCTACCTTAGAAGGTGACCTTTAAGTATTTCATGCACATTTGAAAAAGTTATTTAGAAGTAGAATATCAAATAGGCAAAATACACTAAATATTATACTTCCTTAAAGTTAAACAGACTTATGCAGAGTAAACACAAAGTGTATTCTGCTATCATTATCTTTTACAATGGAAGTTGCAGCCTTACCCATAAGAAAGAATAAGGTAAAACTACACCCTTAACCCCAAAATTCAAAGTTAAACATTAGTAAAAATGTTAAATCTGTATGCAAAACGTCCTAAAGTATTAATAGTAAACATTAAAAATTTTAATCAGAGTTGATTATTTTTCAACATTATGTTCATTTCCTTTAGTTTAATCACATACCAGGTAAAGAATGTGATCTGAGAAAGAGTGGTCCAAAACAAGAAAAGTTTCTTATGATCTTTTATAATATTATAGGAGAGTTGGCTTCAGAACTCTATGAAGTTAAGGAAAGGTGACAGAAATTGAATGTAACAATAAGATTATAGAATCCCAAGAAAGCAGGCAACTTTGAAGCATAGTTTTGTGGGGGATTGGGGATTATGTGGGGAAAGAATTCTCCATTTGATAAGGAAAGCTTCAACATAGATGGTACCTTCAGAATTAGAGTATCTTAAATCAGTGTTAAACCCATCATCAATCAACTATGAATACTCAAGCTCCACTCCCAAGAGAGAAAATGGAATACAAAGTAATTTCTCTATGAGTTTCAATAGTATCTCTGCATTCTAATAGCACATATATGCATCAGTGGCATAAGCAAAAATAGGATATTATGTATGTCTGTGGTTAGCAATTTAAAAGGCAGTATATGTTTGATATATAATTTAAAAGGCAGTATATGTTTGATAAAATCTATCCCATCAAGGAGGAAAAAGAGGAATAGAGGTCAATTAAGAAAACATGGCAATTTCTCAATTTTGCCTTTAGTTTCTTTGTACCTTCCACTTGACTGTGCTCCAAGGAGTAGTGGTGGTGTGTGGCAGTGAACGTACAGGAAACATTGACCTCAAGAACACTCTCCAGTGTCACTTCCCAGGATTTAGTGAGGACTTCTGTGGAAGATTTTTGGTTATATTACAGGGAACTTTGTTACAAAGAAGCTCTGTTTGCAAAGGGTTAGAATTCAAAGAAGGCAGAATTAATATACCTTTTAGGAAGTAGTTTTCTTGCTGAACCCACAACCTGCCAGAATGCACAGTAATGAACAAAAAATATCCAAGAGGAAATTGACTTTGATGGACTGACATGACAGTAAATGTCATGTGTATTCTCAAAATAAAATAGCAAGTTTCATTATCGAGTACCTACTGTATAACCAAATTTATACACACACACAACATTCTTAGTTCCTTACAATAACCATATGAGGTAAATTTTGTTTTCCTTAACTTTTTAAGATGAGGAAATGGAGGCTCAGAAAGCTTACAATAATTTATTCAAGCCCACAGAGCTGAAATACGAGGGGTCAGTTCTATCTGAGTCTAATTAAAGACGAGGATTATCCCATTATCCTACACTGTATTTATGCCTCCTCCAAAACTTAATTAAGGATATGGGTGGCATTCTCACCAAGCATACCTCGTCAAGGGAAGTAGCAGTGGTCATACAAACAATAGAGACCCAAGAGAGAATTGAGTTCAAGATCTGCCCATTTATTGACTGGGTAACCATGGGGCAATGTACCAGCACTCTATTTGATATGTATAAATCAGAAGGGTGGCTTTTTGAAAGGCAATTTTTCAGTATATTTCAAGAGCCTTGTATTCTTTGAAAAACCAAAATACTATTTATAGTAGCAATTAGCAACACATTAAATGTCTCACCATAAAGGCAGCAGTAAGTAAAAGATAATTTTTTAGTAGAATGTACTGCAGCTGTTGAAAGTAGTGTTTATGACATCTTTTTGAAGAAGTTTGGAAAATGCTCTAATGGTAAGTGAGAGGAAAAGCTCATTTCAAAACTGAACAGCATTCACAGCATAAAGACTGAGCAAAGAAAAGACAGAAAGGCAATATTTCAAAATGTTAATAATTATTGCTCTTGCATAGGATAATTTTTCACTTATACAACTCATTCTTTAATTGTTTTTATATACATGAGCTATAATCAGAGAAAAAAGGCATTCAAAAATGAGAGGACTGGTTAAGTGACTTTGAGGAGACTTTGAGTGACTTTGAGATCCAAGTTTCTATCGTTACTTATTACAGCCAAAGAATAACCACAGAAACACAGTGGTTGCTGAAAGTTCAGATCCAGTTACCTCAGCCTAGGTTTTGTGACTTGTTTGGTGGAAGGCACCCTCTTCCAAGAAAGGGAAGCACAACTGAGTTGTTCACTATGTGCTATATAAGTTAATCGACAAGATTAAAGATATTACAGTGAAAAGAATGTAGACCTCTCACACAGAAATGGGGACCTTGAGCTTGTGTTCTTACTTTCTTGTCCATTATTAAGCGCCCTGAGGCTCTTTTCTTTTGCTTCATGAAAAAAAGATATTACTTTCTATTCCATAGGATAGCTGTGGAATTAGTGATGGCATATGTAGAGTGGACTAACATTTATTACATAATTGGGGTTCATATGATAGCCATGTTTTATGACTTTCTTGACAATTTTCAATGAATTTCTTCACTCTGGTTCTGTCTGTGTGCTTGTTTCCTCTAGTTATATGCCTATTACTTTTTCTTTCCTCAGGATGAGGCCAATTCTTGACATCTGAGCTATAAAAAATATACATCATACATATAATAGAATATCAGTTACTTCATTTGGGCCAAATAGATACAAGTAGATTTAAGTAATTCACCATAAGAAACTTATTGACATACAAAAGGGTCCCTTTACAAAATAGTTATGTTAGAGAATGACTGTTTTCATCAGCTGCCAAGATCCCTCATTTTATGAGTCCACTCTAGAGATATTTTTAATAGTAAATTCTTTACATAGATTTAAAATCACATTTGTTTTACACACAACTTAGAAAAGACATCTGCTATATAAGAAATATAATAATATACTTTTAAGATACCTTCAAAATGAGGGTTGCACCTGTGGCTCAAAGGAGTAGGGCACCAACCCCATATGCCAGAGGTGGCGGGTTCAAACCAAGCCCCAGCCAGAAACTGCAAAAAAAAAAAAAAGATACCTTCAAAATGTTCTTGGGAAGATGATAATGGATATTGCAGATTCTATACCCAGTTAACATTTTGGAAACCAAGGTTGAAAGATTGTGACTTAACTATAACTATGCATTAAGACTATAATAGATGAAGGCATTTTGAGTTTTAAATTCTTTGCTAAGATCCTGCTTGAGCATGAAAAGAAATTTTACAATAATTCTGAGTGAGTGGAAATACCATAAAATCCCTAGAAACAGCATCTTATAGTAAACAATAATTGTACTATACTTAATTTAATCAGAGAATAGTAAAAGAGAGAAACATTTGCCCTTTTGAAGCGTCTAGATATCTATTTCTGAGGACATGTTGCCTTTTCTTAGCAAATCTGTTTGGAGGTATGTTCAACTGTCTCCCTTTCTTGCTGAAGCTACCTTTTCTCCTTGTGAAATATAAATAATTAAATTCCTTGCTGTTTTTACCTATGAAAACATTTTTTACCCATTTAATATACTCTCGCCACCACACTGGACACTGAACTCTCAGATTTCTTATCCAGGAGGATGAGAGGGGACATTTTTCTTGTTGGGGGCCAATCTCTCTTTTCATGTTTGCTATTATGCCTATTTTGTAGATGAGGACATTGTAGCCAGGTAAGGGTATCAGTTGTTCAAGATAGCAAAGTAGGTGGCAGAGTAGGCCTGAGATCCTAATTTCCCTACATTATTGGTTTTCTAAATTAAAGGGAGTACATGGAATTATTCTTCCATTGCCTTTGTCTTCAAATAGTTCTCTACTGTACCTAGCATATTACCCTAGGGCTCATCCAGACAGGCTTAATGTAGCACCATTACAGGGTGTATATCTTGTTCTCATGAGCTATTTCCCTAGGAACTCTTTTTAATTGTGGGATCCCTTTCAGATTTTGAAATACATCTTCTTTATATTAACACAGATGTGAAGTGTCAGTTATCAGAATGCATCACCCCAGTCTTCCTTCCCTAGACTGAAAACTCCCCTCAAGAACTCATCCCAGTTCAAAACCAGCTTCCTTGTCCAGAGAAGCAAATATACTGATGGTTGTTACCAATACATGCTCTTGATTAAGAATTCCTTCTTGGGTGGCACCTGTGGCTCAGTAAGTAGGGTACCGGCCCCATATACTAAGGGTGGTGGGTTCGAACCCGACCCCAGTCAAACTGCAACAAAAAAATAGCTGGGTGTTGTGGCAGGAGCCTGTAGTCCCAGCTACTCAGGAAGCTGAGGCAAGAGAATCATCTAAGCCCAAGAGCTGGAGGTTGCTGTGGGCGGTGACGCCACAGCACCCTACGGAGGGGGTTAAAGTGAGTTTTCTCTAAAAAAAAAAAATCCCTTCTTTCTTAATATTCACAACTTCAAGCAACTTGGTCAAATAAAGGTAAGAATGATAATTCTAAAACCATTAACTCATTTGTCTATTAATTTTGTTATTCATTAGAAAATCTATGCACATAGTACAAAATTCAAATAATACAAATTACAGAATATGAAAAGTCAATCTCATGTCCATCCCATTTCTTCACTTTCTTGCTCCACAGCTAACAGTGTTTTCTGTATCTTTCCAGAGATATTCTATGTATATTTTATTTTTAATCTCAAAATATATTTTAGACAATTGTCTTTAATAACAATGTTAATATTGAGAATGATGAAGAAGTATAGGTGGGCCAGGAATGGTGGCTCATGCCTATAATCTGAACATTCTGGCAAGTCCAGGTGGTAGGCCCTTGAGCTCAGGAGTTTAAGACCAGTCTGAGCAAGAATGAGACCCTGTCTACACTGAAAACAGAAAAAAGTAGCCAGGCATTGTGGTGAGCACTTATAGTCTCAGCTACTCAGGAGCTCATAGGCTTGAGCCTAGGAGTTTGAGGTTGTTGTGAGCCAAGCTAATGGTGCGCTAGCTTGGGGCAACAGAGACTTTGTCTCCACAAGAAAAAGAAAGAAAGAAAAAAGAAATATACATATATGGGTTGTTGTTTTTTAGTGTTAAATCATAGCTGTGTACATTAGTGCAATGGCCTGTACCCATTCTAAGATACACCATAGATGTGGCCCCACCCATTACCCTCCCTCCCCCAAAACCTCCCCCTTCCCTTCCCCTTCCTTGGCCCTTTTCCCATAGTCTTGTGCTATAGTTGTGTTATAGCCTTCATGTGAAAGCTATAATTTAGCTTCATAGTAGGGCTGAGTACATTGGATACTTTTTCTTCCATTCCTGAGATACTTTGCTAAGAAGAATATGTTCCAGCTCCATCCATGTAAACATGAAAGAGGTAAAAAGAAATATACGTATATGTTTTTAAAACAGCTTTTGTTTTACTCTGTGTGCGCTATCTCACTTGATGTAATAATCTCATTAAGCATAAAGGACAGAACAAGATATATATCTATCATTTTTAAAATTATGAACATAGAAGCTAAAAATTGCTTCAAAGGATTTTACAGTCAAAAAACAGCTCATTAGATGAATCATAATTGTTACATGCTCCCATTTGAGAGCTGTTGCTCCAACTCCTTTTATTTTCTTTTTCTTTTCTTTTCTTTTCTTTCTTTCTTTCTTTCTTTTTTTTTTTTTTTTTGAGACAGAGTCTCACTATGTCATCCTCAGTAGAATGCTGTGGTGTCACAGCTCACAGCAACCTCAAACTCTTAGGCTTAAAAGATTCTCTTGCCTCAGCCTCCCAAGAAGCTGGGACTACAGGCGCCCGCCACAATGCCCCACTATTTTTGGTTATAGTTGTCCTTATTTGGCAGGCCCAGGCTGGATTTGAACCTGCCAGCTCTGGTGTATATGGCTGGCACCCTAGCCACTGAGTTACAGACAACGAGCCAGCTCCTTTTATTTTCTTAGCAAAATGATCTTGCTTATCACGTGAGATACCTGCACATCATGCATATCATACCTTGCCAATCCTGTAGCACCTTGTCAGAACCAGAACCTATCTTCAGAACACTACCTTCTTGGCTCTGTGCCCGTAGCTCAGTGGTTATGGTGCTGGCCACATACACTGGGGCTGGCGGGTTTGAACCTAACCCAGGCCTGCTAAACAACAATGATAACAACCATGACAACAACAACAGTAAAAATAGCTGGGCGTTGTGGAGGGCACCTATAGTCCCAGCTATTTGGGAGGCTGAGGCAAGAGAATCACTTAAGCCCATGAGTTTGAGGTTGCTGTGAGCTGTGACACCATGGCACTCTACCAAGAGTGACATAGTGAGACTCTGTCTCAAAAAAATAAAAGAACGTCACTTTCTTAAATATATTTGTGTCTTTTTGATAATGTGTTGAATTAATAACCAGATCTAGTATTATTATTACTTGATCTGTAGAGTCTCTGGAGTAACAGCACCATTGCAAGGTTTCCTTAGTTTACAGAAAGGGGTCAGGTGTCCCTACAGGCTTCTCTCTCTGAGTCCTACTCAGGTCTATCCTGTTTTCCTTGTAAGAAGTATTCCAAACCTTTACAATCTCAATCTCCTGAACCCACCATCTTATCCTCACTCTGCAAACAAGCTGGCCTTCTCAATCATGGAAGAAAATGCCTCAACTTCCTCCCTGCTCTGACTGACCTTTTCTCTGTCTTCAAATTTACCTGTATCTCCAGTGTACAAATACGGTAGAACCTCTGTAAGATCCAAGGGACTGCAACAAACTGGTCGACATATGGAGGTGGCCAACATAGGGAACTAGGCCTACTGTACTGACACCTACACGTGGTGCATGTCTGGTCTATGAAAATCAGGTCTATTTAAGGAGTTGGTCAACTATGGAGGTTCTGCTGTATATAACTATCTTGTGTCTTGGATTCCACTTTTTCCTGGCCTTTTAGGAACTTATAGTTCTCAGAAATACCCTCTCTTACCTGTGTGCTATGTTTTGTTTTGTTTTGTTTTTCTCTTGTAATTGTCTCTTCTTTTCACCTGGAACTCTCCCTTCAAGATATGTGTGTGCTCAGGTCTTTTGCACCTTCCACTCACCTTGCTTCGCCATACTTGTCCTTGAACTATCACCACTGAGTTGTGAAAGAGTAGTCTACACACAACGTCCCCACTTCTTGTCATCCCATTCATTCCTGGTTTTCCTTCTGACTATCTAAGCAGGCTTTCAAGGGCTCTTTCTCCACATCTTCTTTCAAAAGTTCATTTTTCCAGGTATTCTCCACGTGTTTCAGTGAATTACTTTCAGTTTTCATAAACTCTTATGCTTTTGCACATATTCTCACCTCTTCCATGTTCTCACCTCTTCCTGGGACATCTTTCTTCCTCTTTTCCATCTTTATACTTTTACATCTTTCTTCAAGACTGGGATCATCTCTCAGCATCCAGAAAGGCTTTGCCTAATCTACTACAATTGCCTTGGTTCCCTTTTCGTTTTCTTGTGTCATCTTTTGCTTCGTTTGCTCTTCTTTTTGACATGTAATGCCTCATAATTTAATCCCCCAAACAACTGTTTGAGGTAGGCACTATTGTTGTTCCAGTCATACAAATTAGAAAATGGAGGCCCAGAGATTTAAGTAATCAGCCCAGGTGAACTGGCTGTCCAGCAAGATGTTACCTTTAACCAGCCCCCACCCACTCCCACCATGCCTACCCTTATCCTCTGAGCTTCTGAACAAATAAGTGATACAATTTTTTTCTTAAAAGATTGATCAGGGGGCAGCGCCTGTGGCTCAAAGGAGTAGGACACCAGCCCCATATGCTGCAGGTGGCGGGTTCAAGCCTAGCCCCGGCCAAAAATTGCAAAAAAAAAAAAAAAAAGAGTGATCAGAATTGAGACATTTAAATTTCATCATATAGATTTTCAAAATTACCAAGGCAGCACAACCCTAAAAAACATGGCATTCTCAGGGAAGAGGAAAAGTAATTAGGGAGGTGATAATAACACCACCAATGAACTTTAGAATTTTAAAATCTTTTTAAACATATACTGTTTTTATAAGCCCATGAAATACATTATGATCCCATTTTACACATGGGAAAATCTGAGGTTGGCATAATCAGCTCCAGGATCCTGGGCTTTGTATTTTAATGCTTCTGGGATATTGCCCCTCAGCTCTGACCTCATATGTATGAGTAAAGTGGAAGTATGCTGGCTCTTTAAAGGAAAAACTGGAAAAGTTTTCACACTAATATTAACTATTTATTTACACAAGATTTATAATTGATAATAGAGCCAATTTCTAGAACAAAGGTACCCCACCTAAGGATGCCATAATGCTCCTGGAGCTCTATTGCAAATGCCTGAGTATACTCTATGCATATGTAAAACCTATTCTCTACTCTTGATATTTGCACAGCAGTTAACTTCCACATTTTTATAACACATCCCAAGATTGTTTTTGTAGGGTTCCATCTCCCATTTCTGTCACCAATAGCTCAAAATAGTGCAGAAAATCTAACAGCATTCATTTTAATTTGAGACAGGGTCTCACTCTTATCACCCTGGCTGTGGTACAATGATCATAGCTCACAGCAACTTAGCACTCCTGGGCTCAAGCATTCCTCCCCAAATGCTAGGATTACAGGCATGAGCCACTGCACCCAACCCTAAAGAATTCTTGATGTAGGAATCCATAATTGAATTTCAGAGCAATCCCTGAATTCCCTGAAAATTTTTTTTAGAAATATTCATGCACATGAACACACCATTTTTTTTTTTAATCGTTGCAGACTTTTCTTTTTTGAGGAGAGGGTCTATAGCTTTCAATGGGCTCTTGAATAAACCTACTCTTTCCACCTCCCCACACTCCCTATCTCCAAGATTAAGAACCATTATTTTAGTGATGAAGACATAACTTCTCCCATCATAAAATAATTTAAAATACCATAAGATTAAAATACTTTAAGCTAAATTAAAAGAATTTTATATCCTTTATACACAGTTTGAGTTTTCCTCAACATTTCTACCCAGATAATTGAGAGGTACAAGGAGGAAAATATAGATGGCAGAGTGATGCTTTTTAGATTTTTGTAATAAATTTGACATCCCTGTCTTCATTGGCATCATTTTAAAATTGCGTGTTGTGATGATGGAACAGCAACTATGAAAGTAAAAGAAGGTATTTTGGGTCTATAAGTCAACCAGGGATTGAAACATAACTTTTAAACATCACTGGATTATTCTGGATTAAGCATGTGCCTAAAGCATCAGCAAAGTTTGAGTGACCCAGTTTAAAAGATGTAGTATATATATTATATATGTAATAGTCACATATTATACTTTTAATATTATTTTAAAATAATATACTTTTATATTATTACTTTGTTATACTTTTTAGTTTTAACTTTTCATTATACATAAGGGTGGTAACCTATCATCTTTTCAAGTGTTTAAGGTCTTCCTGGTCTTTCTTTTTATGTACTAGTGATAATTCAATCCAAACCATTTTCTTTCTGTGCCTTCCAAGATGGCAAGAGAATTCTCAAAATGAATAATTTAATAGATAACAAGTAATAGTTTAGAGTCTATGGTACTATTCTTGGGTGTTTCCGTACACATCAATTCATTTAAACTTACAACCGTCCTGTAAGGCAGGGATCACTCTTACAACCCGCTCACCTTTATAACTAAGAAAAATGTAAAATATTTTCAGTAGGAAAGAGCTGGAGGGAGACCCGGAACACTGTGTGAACCTGGTCTCTGAATCACCGTGGAACTTTGCCTCTAACATTCAGGACTTCTTCTGGTCTAAGAACTCGTTAAGACCAGAGTCTGTCCTTCCAAAGATTCCCTCTCCACGTTCCAGGCTGCTTACAGGCAGAATTCTTCCCCCATCCATATTAAATAGACCTCATCTTTTCAGAGCCGCTCTTAAATCAAGTATGCCTCGTGCCTAAGAAACCCTCCCCCCACATCCGTTTTTCTAGTGTGAGGGGCATGGGCGGTGGAGGAGCAAACTGCCAATCAGACAAGCTCTTTTGTGCCTCTGCAGAAGTACAGCAGGGAGGCGGGCAGGGGAGGGAGGAGCCGAGCTGTGGGTGGGGAGAAGGGGCGTGGCCCGGGCGCCCCGCTCCCTGCGCTCTCTCTGCTCGGGAGAGAGCGGCTTCCGGCCGGTGCCCCCAGGAGAGCCCCGAGTGTGCCAACTTCAGAGGGTCCCATTCGCAGCAAATTCGGAGCGAAGGGTACCTCCTAGGAGAACATGCACGTGAACAGCTCCCTCCTGCAATGGAAAGACCGGAGGGGCACGGGAGGAGTTGAGGCGTAGAATCGGGGGCCTCTTATTCTGCCCCGGGGAGGAGAAAGGAGGGCCTGGCGGACTAGTCACTACGGGTGGGGCAGGCCGCCTGCACCCCACGGCGGGGGAGGTGGGGAAAGCGGGAGGAGCTAACGGTGGAGGAGGGAAAAGAGCAGCGAGCCAGCCACCGGTGACGCGGAACGGCAGGAGGGGGCGACAGCAGAGGGAGCAGGCGGCAGGGGAAGGGAAAGCGCGAGGAGCGAGCAGCCGCCAGCCGCATGGAGCCCACTGCAGACTGGCTGAGCACGGCCTCGGCCCAGGGTCGGGCGGAGGAGGTGCGGGCGCTGCTCGAGGCGGGGGCGCCTCCCAACGCGCCGAACCGTCAAGGTCGGACCCCGATTCAGGTAGCTAGCGGTTCTGCAGCGAAAGGAGAGGGGGCGAGCGACTCTAGAGGACTACGTTTGCAGGGGCATCAGAAACAGGTCGAGCTTCGATTCTGGGAAAGGGGGAGACTTCCCTGGGAGTTTTCAGAGGGGGTTGTAATCCTTCAGGCGACGCCCTGGGGGCTCGGGAAGACTAGGCAGGACTGGGAGGTACGCGAGGGGAGGAGAAGTGCAGATCTTTAGAATGCTGTGAAGATCTGGTGGGGGGGAGCATATTTGCATTAATCGAGGTATGCTCTTTATCAGCTGTAAAACCAGTTTTAAAGAAATGTACCATTTGCAGGGACTACTTAGCCACAAACTCAAACTCAGATCCCTGAATGAAGCCTCACATCATCTTTCTTAGGAGGGATTTCCGTGAAATCTACCACCCGGTTATGTTGGAATAAATATCAATTGAAATTATTCAGAAGCACCTACATAGTGTGCTTATTTTTATTTTACCTGTGTAGGGCAAATATATGCTTGTTATAAGAACTTAGGAAATAAAGGTGAACATATATGAAGAAAAACATTAGTGTGATTTCGCCTGAGAGAAAGTTGTGAATTTAGTTACTATTTGGAGGGGATATCTAATATTACTTTTGCTATTTTTAACTTACTGGATACAGTTGAACTTATTTGGGATAGATATTTCAATTCCTCATTGCTGACAAATGCCATCTACCCCTCACACAAATTAAAAATTTTTCAAGTGGATTTAAGCACCCTACAAATTTTCATTTAATTGATTCATTTCTTTTGGTTTGAATTGCTATCATGATTTAAATATTTTTATGTGGATTGTTTTTCAATTTTTTATGTCATGAAATATAAGAAAAACATTTAAGACCATTTTTATAGCCAAGATGAAGTACTTCCTTAAATATACGGAACAGTACACTACAATTTTTATTTTTGTGCCAATTTGGTTCGCTTGTATTTTCTCCTTGTGTTTTTGAAAACTGAGTCACTTTCACTTTCTCAGGGCAGAATTCAACCATATTGATTATGATTTCTTGATTTACACAAATTGTGTTTAATATAGACTGCAACTAAAAATAAGTTATTCCTCTTTTTAATGTTTACCATTGTTTTATTAATTTTTAAGTTCCATTGTATATTGAACTTAAAAAATTCATTGTACCATCAACAATTAGAAAATTAAAGTTAACATGACAACACAAAATATGAAATACATAGAAATATTTCTTCAGAAATATATAGTATTTCTACATGGAAATTTTCTAATTATTATTGAAAATATAAAAAGACACATGTCTGTATATATTGCAAAATTGTTATTAATGATTTTTTTTTTACTTGTTTAGGTATTCCTTCTGTTATGATTCAGGTTATTGTCTTTCTAGGGATATCAGTATACCACATAGCAAATTCAGTTTGCTCTGGGGGTTCAGAAGGATTGTAGCAAACAGCTGACCATTCCTCTTTATATTGTCCGTATCGCTGAGCTAATATAACTAAATCCTAAAAGGATATAAGATATAATCTTATCCTAAAAGGAATTGTCAACTACCACCCCCACCCATCATGCAACACTCACATTATGAAATTGTAGTGACTGTAGGCACCATTTCTAAGATTCCTCTTTGGGAAGTGCTTTGTTTCAAAGGTAATTTAAGAACCAAAGAGGTCAGCATTTCCTGTTTAATGAACTCTCAAATCATAAGTTTGGGGAGTATTTTAGTTTCCTATTGCTGTTGTAGCAGGTTATCACAAATTTAATGGCTAGAACAAAGGCAAAATTATTGTTTTAGAGTTCTGAAAGTCAGAAGTCTAAAATGGGTCCACAAGGTCTGTTCCTTTTGGAAACTCTAAGAGAGAAGCTGTATCCTTGCCTTTCCAGCTTCTAGTAGCCATCAAATTTCTGGGCTCATCCCTCTGTATCTTCCTTCTGACCTCTGCTTCCATTCTTCTTTCTTCTCTGTGAATATGACCCTCTTCATGAGAACATTTATGGTTATGTTGGACCTATCTTGAAAATCCAGGATAATCGCCCTCAAGACCCTTTAATTTAATCATATATGTAAAGTCACTTTTGCCATTGTATTCAGAGATTCTGAAGATTAGGACATTCCCATTGGGGGGGGGGGCATCATTCAGCCTACCACAGAAAGGAATTTAAGGGCTAATTAGATAAGCCTTCTCATTTTATACATAAAGAAATTGAAGTTTTTCAATCAAAGGACATTATGCTAAGTGAAATAAGAAAAAAGACAAATATCGCCTCTTCTCATAAATAAAATCTAAAACAACTTTATTCATAAAAGCGAAGAGTAGAATGATGGTTACCAGAGGCTAGGGGATGGAGCTGACAATCAAAGGATACAACACCTCAGTTAGATAGGAGGAATACATTTTTTTTTTTTTGAGGTTTATCGCAGTGTGGTGAATATAGCTAATAACTAAGTACTAAACCTTTCAACATCGCTAAGAGTAATATCACATGTTTTCATTAGACAAAAAGTCAAATATTTGAGATAAGTTAATTAGCTTGATTTAATCATTACAGGTTCTATTTAAAATCATAACATCTCTCTGTACCCTATAAATATATAAAACTTTTTGTCAATATATAATGAAAATATACAATAGAAAGGAAATTGATGTCGAACATTTCAGGAAGCTAACACTTAAAAGTTTTGAGAAAATTAAGGTTTATTTAAATTTTCTTTTCTCGCTTTAACAATTATCATGTTCTGGGTATACAGAATGAACTAAACAAAATCTTCAGCCCTAACCTAATTTCATCTCAAAAATGGCAGGCGGCGGGGAGGAGTGGATATTAGGCTGTAGTGAAAGCCATTTCTTCCTCACCTTTTTGCTGTGCAGTGTTCTGCCTGAAGCTGATGCCCACCCCACCCCCCGCCCCCGCAAAAGTTTGAGCTATGTAGTGACTTCCAACGTATACTGGGAAATGGGGTGGATAGGAAAACTGAAGAAGGTCGATGGATGGTATCTGGAAGCAAATAAAGCGTAGATATCTGTGGCTTGTACAGGCATCTGCTTTGGGTGTGGCAACTTCACAACGAGGTTTCTGCCATCAGCCTCGCCCTGACCCCTCTGTTCTCTCCGCAGGTCATGATGATGGGCAGCGTCCGAGTGGCGGAACTGCTGCTGCTCCACGGAGCGGAGCCCAACCGCGCGGATCCCTCCACCCTCACCCGACCCGTGCACGACGCGGCCCGGGAGGGCTTCCTGGACACGCTGGTGGCTCTGCATCAGGCCGGGGCCCGGCTGGACGTGCGCGACGCCTGGGGCCGCCTGCCCGTGGACCTGGCTGAAGAACGAGGCCACTGTGATGTCGCACGGTACCTGCACGAGGCCGCTGGGGACACAGAAGGTCGCAGCCAAGTTGGCACAAATGCTGCCGAAGGTCCCGCAGGTGAGAACTGATCATCTAAGAATTGAACCTTGAGAGATTCCGAAGCTCAGCACACTCATTTTTCAGAAAATAAAGCTGAGCAGGAGAGCAGCTCACACACTAACCCCGTGGGACAGCCTGAGTCTCCCGATGGCACTGCCTAGCCAGCGCTACATAACGCGAAAATAGCCCAAAATGGACTTGAGCACGTGATAGCTCAGCGTTATAAGCCTCACTCTGCTCGCAACAACCCACCCTCCCTATAACTCGGGTCCTGCACTGGGCAGCCTAAAAGACTTAAGAAGCTAGAGCTCTAAAGCCCCCTCTCCCTCCAAACTAGCTGACCAGCCACATTATTCCCAAACATAGTGGCTGGGCCAACCCCGGAATTTCCAAATGCAGTTGTGCTGTGATTTCATTTGGAGACCTGCCATTCCTGACTGTTTTGCCCAACTCTACGAATCTGATCCTCCCACTTTGTGTGGCAGTTTTCCAGAGTTCCCCCAGGGAGTTATGAGGGGATCTGGATGAAGAAGACCTGCCAATCCTAGAAGTATGCACACATGAATTTGCAGCACTCTAAGGGAGATATGGACTCTTCCCTCTTCCTTCTTTTTCTCTTAAACTTTGCATAACTTTCCATTCCTGCAAGCCAGCAAGCCATCACTGAGCAAGGAATGTGGAACTGTGATCCTCCCCACCTTTCCTGTGACCCCGAAGCCGCCCCCCTTTTTTGACAGGGTCTTGCTCTGTTGCCAGGGCTAGAGTGCAGTGGTGCCATCATAACTCATTGCATCGAATTCCTGAGCTCCAGAGGTCCTTCTGCTTCAGCCTCCCAAGTAGCTGAGATGATAGACGCAGGCCATCCATCACATCCAGCTAATTTTTCTTTTTCTTCCTTTCTTTTTGTTTTCTTTTCTTTTCTTTCTTTCTTTCTTTTCTTTTTTTTTTTTTTAATAGAGATGGGGTCTTGCTATGTTGCTAAGGCTGGTTATGAACTCCTGAGTTCAAGAGATCCTCCTACCTCGACCTCCCACCCAAAGTACTGGGATTATAGGCCTGAATCACCACATCTAACCTTTCTTTTCATGGGGCCCCAACATCCCAACCCCCCATCTGACTAAGTGCCAATTATACTTTTATTTCTTTTTTTTTTTTCTGGTGGGGAATCTTTAAAAAAAAAAACTAAATATATGAAGCAATACATGAAATTAACATCAATATTTAAGGTACAATATGCCTTTGAGGACACTGAAACCTATTCTATTGGTATTTTGGCTCAGAATTGAGACATTGGTCTCTCTGGGCCTTAGGGGAGCCTGAGAGGACTGTGTGGAGAGACTACCTCCAGGCCCTTTGCTGGGAGGTGCTATGAAAACAAAACAAAACCTGGCAGTATCTTCTCTCTTTTGTCACCCTTGGTAGAGTGCCATGACATCAGAGCTCATAGCAACCTCAAACCTCAAACTCTTCGGTTCAAGCTATTCTCTTACCTCAGCCTCCCAAGTAGCTGGGACTACAGGCACCAGCCATAACACCTGGCTATTTTTAGAGACTAGGTCTTGCTCTGGCTGTGGCTCCAGCTAGTTGCCAACCTGTGAGCTCATCTTCTAAAGGAGAGGCAAAAGATGTCCTTTCCTTGGCCCACGCTCTGTCCTCCTCCAATTACAGCTTGAATCTGGGAAGCAGTGTAGGACAACAGACCAGTCATAGTGCTATTGCCCAGTGGAGCAAGAAACCAGAGGCTCCAAGGAGAGGGAGTAAACCATTGAATTCTGTCACCAGCAAATGAATAAAATAAGCTAGCCTTAATAACCAAACTGACGATGTTTAATCTAAGCACACACATCCTTTCCTTCCTTCCCTCCTTCCCTTCTTTCCTTCTTTCTCACCATCACCTCCTCTCCAAACATCATTCTTTTTTTTTTTTAACTGATGTTTATTTTTTGTCAACCTTATTTCCATCTTGTTTAAGAGCTTGAGGGAGAAAAGCTTAAGACCACTCAGTGGTTGTTCCTGCCCATTCAGTGGCCTGAGCAGTGGGAGCCACTGCTTCAGTGGCAGGCTGGGTATAATTAACTCCTTAAGAAGCTATTACAGTGATCAGCCCCATTCTAGGTGCTGAGCACACAAAGATGAATGAGACAAAACAGAAGCCTTGCCCTTACAGAGTACATTCTAAGAAATGGATTAATCAAGGTAACAATGTACTGTATTTTTTTTTTTCTTGAGACAGTGTCACTGTGTTGCACTGGGTAGAGTCACAGCTAACAGCAGACTCAAACTCTTGGGCTCAAGCGATTCTCTTGCCTTGACCTCCAAAGTAGCTGGGACTACAGGCACCCACCACAAGCCTTGCTATTTTTTTGTTACAGTTGTCATTGTTGGTTAGCTGGTGCAGTCCAGGTTGGAACCTGCTACCTTCGGTGTATGTTGTATGTGGCTGACTCCATAACCACTGTGCCAATGTACTGTATTTTTAAAGAGTGGGTTTGTAAAACCAATGCCATGGATAAGAGTGAAGTGTGAAGGCCAGACGCCGTGGCTCATGCCTGTAACCCCAGCATTCTGGGAAGCAGAGGCCAGTGTTATAGAGCCCGTCTCTAAACTTGCCAGGCCTTGTGGCAGGCGCCTGTAGTTCCATCTACTGGGGAGGCTGAGGCTAGAGGATCACCTGAACCAAGAGTTTGAAGTTGCTGTGAGCTGTGATGCCACGGAACTCTACCAGGGCGACACAGTGAGACTCTGTCCCAAAAAAAAAAAAGAGTCAGGACTGAACACGGAGGACTGGGAGGACGTGAGCTGGCGCCTGCACGCGACCAGATTAGAGAGGACAGCCGAGGCCAGATCACCTAGGGGTCTTCCAGGTCCAAGAGGGGAGCACCCATTTTGTTCTAGAAATGATAGGAAACCATTAGCGGGTTTGGAGGAGGAGGCGATGGGAAAGGGGAGATGGGACTGGAAGCAAACTTTCCCACACGGTCGAGACGCGCGGACGCTTTAGGCGCCCTTTGTTTACTGAGAACTCGCTGGCTCTCTCAGCACCGGGTGCACGAAATTTCTGGGCACGCAGAAGGACAAGGAGACATCTTCACGCCCTCGCGCCTGGCATTGTCCTCAGGCGCTCGCTATATAATACTTGTTTTCCTGTTGCAACCTCGCGGGTTGCGCGGTGGCGCGCTCCCTGCACTTGCCGCGGTGGGTGGGTCACAGCCGGCAGGTTGTGGACGCGCCACTGGATGAGCGAAGCTCTGGGAGCGCGGTGGCGATTGGCAGGTTCTGGAGTCAACGAATAGACTCTGTGGCTAGGGTTGGTGGATATGCAGAGAAGGTGGACGTAGGCAGGCGAAGCCATTGGGAGCACCTTATCCATAAGTGCCTGAATACTTCGGGAGGACTTTAAGAGAGGCAGGTGGTATGGGCCGCGCCTCTTTGAGTTACGATTTCTAACGCCTATTTTCTTTGTACTCTTTGCAGACGGCCCGGAATAAAGAATCTTTGAGCCCGTGCGACGATTCTTCAACTTTAAAAGGCTGCTCTCACCCCCCAGCCCCATCCCCATTCTTCCCTGCTTTTTTAGTTTCAAGTTGCTTTTTTTTTTTTTTATTTTAAACAGCCCAAATTGTATTTTATAAACAAATGACAGCTACTAGAAGATGCTTTAGGAAACCTTAGCTAAGCTACATGATCAAGCCTATACAAGTACAAAGAAGTCTAAACATGCTTCAGAAATAAAAAAAACTAAATTGTATGGCCTGAGGGCATACAACTTAATTTCTACCCAAAGCACACATTTTTCAAAAATGAAATATTAGCTGTGACTCTAGCCAGTGCTATGGGAGTTATCAATTGGTAAAAGCAGTAGAACAAATAGCATGATTAGGCAAAAGTCTTAAGTGCTCAATACAAGATAAATATATCATTTTTAAAGTTTCTGCATCCATTTTAAATAACTAGTGCTAGAGTACGGGGGAAAAAATCGGATGATTTAATCATACTTTGAAAAGAAAACTCACACTGGAGCTAAAACAAATTTACAGTCCAGGTTATAGGAATCCACGTTACATGGCAAATTATTAAAATTAGCACATAGTTATGAGAGTCACACCAAGCTCATGCTTAGGATAAGAAAATCCTGTTTGCAGCATTAATCACATGTAATCCCAGTTTTCAGGCCCATATTTAGATCACATACCAGCAGAGAAAAGAGCAAATGCCAACCCAGTCCATCTCACTGACTTCCAGGGCCAGTCCTCTACTCCCACAGGGGTGTAAGGGCTTGGAATTAAGCAAAATAGTACTTCTTACAAAATATGAGGGGCCCTTCGTGGTGGCTCACACCTGTAATCCCAGCACTCTGGGAGACGGAGGCCGGTGGATTTCGTGAGCTTACAAACCAGCCTGAGCAAAAGCGAGAACCCGTCTCTAAAAATAGCCAGGTGTTGTGGCTGGTGCCTGTAGTCCCATCTACTTGGGAAGGTGAGGCAAGAGAATCGCTTGAGCCCAGGAGTCTGAGGTTGCTGTGAGCTATGACATTACAGCACTCTACCAGGACTGACAAAGTGAGACTCCGTCTCAAAAAAAAAAAAAAAAAAACCCTGCTTTTTTACATTGATCTGCTTGTCCCCTCCTCTAAATTCCCATTTCTACTTTCTTATAAAAGATGAAAAAGACAAACACTGTTTCTGCCTTTTCATTGGGTTGACGCTTTGGGGAATGAGTACTCAGGCCGTGTAAGCACACATTTACATGACACTTCTTGGGAGCCTTGAAACCACCTGGAGGTATTTACCTTATTACAGCTATTCTGTGAACTAGGAAAGCTCAAAGGAGTTTTCTTGAGTCAAAGTACTGGCAAATGAAAGAGCCAAAAAGCAATGAAAAAAAAAGACACATTTTTCAGTCAACATTTTTTGAGCACCTATTACGGCAAGGTGCCAGAGGTATAAAGTGTGTATGTGTGTTCCTACAAAACACGTTTTTAATGCCAATTTCATTGAAGGAAAGAAGACAACATTGTTTCCAAAACTCAACTGTGGTTTTATGTATATCTTAGAGAAATGCTGCAATTGGATTATGACAACACACACCATTGGGATTTTAAAATATGTCCCCATCTCAGAGATGGTAAAATGTCAAAAGCCAAGTCCTAAAATTGATGAAATGTTATTAAAGCAATGAATGAAAACTCCAGGGAGACCTCAGATTGATGACCTCTTGCACACCTAACATTCACTCATTAACCTGGCTCTGGTCCCTAACCTTGAGAGTTTTGAAACATTTTGCCAATGATACCACAGTTGATAGGTGGCCCACAGCCTCAGGCCCGCTCTTCAGCCCCATGGGCCTTCCATGGGTGGGCTCTCCAGCCTCCACCTCAGGGACCTCACCTTGGAGGGTTCCAGAGGCTGTGACTGCCACCCAACCTAAAGGTAACTCTGCACTTCTCTTCCAGAATAAGGTTGTGAGGACATGGCTCAAACTTCAGCTGGGTGGGGGGAGATTCTCACATCCATACTGCTTCATCACAGTTTGGAGCACTGAGCCTCTATTATTTATTTTCTATGGAGGTGCAATTCACATAACATTAAACTATCAATTTTTAAGTGTACAATGCAGTGGCATTTAGTACACTCACAATGTTGTGTAATCATCTCTCTTAACTAGTCCAAAACATTTTTAGCAATTCCAAAAGAGGTCCCATTAAGTATACCTATTAAATCCTCCCTTCCTTTCTCCTCTGACAACTACAAATCCCTTTTTGTTTCTACCAATTTACTTCTTCTGGATATTTCTTATAAATGGAATCATACAATATGGGACCTTTCATGTCTGGCTTACAGTATATATCAGTACTTCCTTTTTATTGCTGAATCATATTCCATTGCATAAATATACTGCAATTTATTCATCTGGGGATGAACATTGAATTGTTTACACCTTTGGCTACTTAGTGTGAACAGAGTTGTTATGTACATTCATGGGCAATATTTGTTTGAATACATGTCTTTAATTTTTTTTTAATGAACATTCGTGGGCAAGTATTTGTTTGAATACATGTTTTTAATTTTTTTTTTTTTGCTACATACTTATGGGTAGAATTGTTGAGTCATAAAATAATTTATGTTTAACTTTTTGAGGAACTACCAAATTGTGCTCCATAGCAGCTACACCATTAAACATTCCCACCAGCAACTACAAAGTTTCCAATATCTCTTCATCCTTACACTTGTTATTTTGTTGTTGTTAAAGCCATCTTAGTGGGTATTAATTAACATCTCACTGTTGTTTTGATTCCATTTTTTCTAATGCCCACTGATGTTAGGCATCATTTTTTATATGTACTGACTATTTGTCTATTTTATTTTTTTTTAGGATAAATGTCCATTCAAGTCCTTTGCCCATTTTAAAATTAGGTTTTTTCTTTTTGTTAAGTTGTAAGAGTTCTTTGTATACTCTGTTACCAGATATATTACTAGTATTAACAAATATTTTGGCTCATTCTTTATGCTGTCTTTTTGCAGTCTTTTTTTTTTTTTTTTTTTTTTTGAGACAGAGTCTTACTATGTCACCCTCAGTAGAGTGCTGTACTTTCACAGCTCACAGCAACCTCAAATTCTTGGGCTTAAGATATTTTCTTGCCTCAGCCTCCCAAGTAGCTGAACGACAAGTGCCCACCACAACACCTGGCTATTTTTTGGTCGTAGTTGGCCTGCGCTGGATTCGAACCCACCAGTGCTGGTGTATGTGGCTAGAGCCCTAGCCACTGAGCTACAGGCATCAAGCTATTTTTTTACAGTCCTGATAGTGTCTTTTGATCCATAAAAGATTTTAAAGTCCAACTTACCAGTTTTTCATTTGTTGCTTGTGATTTGGGTATCATATTTAAGAATCTATCATCAAATCCAAGGCTATAACAGTTTTCCCCTGTTTTGTTCTATGACTTTTATACTTTTCACCCCCTCAGTTAAGTATCTAAATCTATTTCGAGTTTTGCACACATGGTGTAAGATATGGGTGTAACTTCATTCTTTTGCATGTGAATAGTTGTTCTTAAAGGGATTTTCTATGTCCATATAAGATCATGACTTCTGTGAAGAGAGTTAGTATTACTTGTTCTTTTCCAGCTTAGATACCCTTTACTTCTTATTCCTTTCTAATTGCTCTGGTTAGAACTTCCAGTACAGTTTTTTATAGAAGAAGCAAAAGCGCTCATCCTTGTCTTGCTCTTGACACCAAAGGGAAATCTTTCGATCTTTCACCATTGTATGATGCTGACTGTAGTTTTAATCTCCTTATTAAGCTGAAAAAATTCCTTTCTACTTATAGTTTCTTGAATGTTTTTATTGTGAAAGAGTGCCAGATTTTGTCAAATTCATTTTCTGCACTAATTGAGATGATCATGTTTTTTTTTCTTCATTTCATTAATAATATGTATTATGTTGATTGATTTTCATATGTTGAACTCCCTGTATTCCTGAAATAAATCTCACTTAAACATGGGATGTAATCTTTTTAATATGCTGCTGGATTTGATTTGCTAGTACTTTGTTAAGAATTTTTCCATCTATATTGATAAGGGTTAGTGATCTATAGTTTCTTGTACTGTCTTGTCTGGTTTTGCTATAAGCAAACCTTACAAAATGACTTAGGAAATATTCTCTACTACTTTATTTTTTTGGAAGAGATTCAGAAGAACACCAGTTCCTGAGGCTGAAGCAGAAGAATTGTTTGAGCGCAAGAGTCTGAGGTTGCTGTGAGCTATGATGATGGCCAGGGCACTCTACTGAGGGCAATAATGTAAGACTCTTTCTCTCTCTCAAAAAAAAATTTCTGTTTTTTCCCAAGTCAGTTTTTGTAGCTTGTGTTTCTAGAAATATGTCCAGTTCATCTAGGTTATCTATTTTTTTTTGTATTGCACTTGTTTGTAGTATTCTTTTATAATCATTTTTATTAACATAAGATCGCTAGTGATGTCCTCATCATGCTGAGTTGAAGTCATGTTTTTCTCACCCCTCCCCCAATAATTTATCTTAAAGTTATCTTTTTCTTGACTCAGCATTGGCTTGGTTGCTGTAAACTTTTGAGTGTTTCCCAGACTTCCCGCAAAGTCAATTCTGACTATTGTTGCTTATTTTTCTGTGAAGGAGAGGGCCTTACTCAGCCGCTTTCTCTGATTTTAGTTTATCTATCTTTAGTTTGTTTTGTTTTAAGTAGGATGACCATATGTCTCTGATGTGCCAAATTTCTTCTTCCAAATATCTTCCGTGTCTGGCCTTCTCACTTTCTGGATACCTGTCCCTATTTCTCTGATCTCTAGCTCTCACACTTAGCTGTTTCTCTCCATTTTTTATGTACCTCACCCTGCACCTGCAGAAGGCCAACTCTCCTTCTTCCTGCAACCCGTCTCTTGTTCTCATCTTGTCCCACCCCTCATCCTCTCCCCCTTCCCCCACCATCCTGGACTTCTGCTTGAGAGACTGAGGGTTCTCTGTTTTACCCCTTCCCCTAGCCAGCGGGCTCTTCTGCAGTGTGACACCTCGGGGAGTGCACAGGTGCCTCCTAAGACCACTGGGAGGGGAGTCAGGCAGAGCTTATCTCCGCCGCCCTTTTACTGAGACCTGGGTGCTGCGGAGCCTCCGCGCCTGCCTGGTGGAGCGCACTGAGCACAGGCACTCAGGCTTTGGGCTTCGGGGAGTGGCTGGTACCGTGAACTAGGCCAGGATCTCAGAAATGCCTGCAGAGCAGGCCGCGGCGGGGTTGGGACACTGGACATAGGCTGAGAAACTCTGGGCGGCTTTCACCTGGTGGGTTTTTTTTTTTTTTTTTTTTTTTTTGACAGTCCCACTATGTCGCCTTTGGTAGAGTGCTGCAGCATCACAGCTCACAGCAACCTCAAACTCCTGGGCTCACGCGATTCTCTTGCCTCGGCCTCCGGAGTAGCTGGGACTACAGGAGCCCGCCTCAATACCCGGCTACTTTTACAGACGGGGTCTCTCTCTGGCTCAGGCTGGTCTGGACCCCATGAGCTCAGGCAGTCCACCCACCTTGGCCTCCCAAGTGCTGGGTCACAGGCGTGAGCCACCTCGCACCGCCCTCACCAGATGTTTTGTTATTGTTGTTGTTTGTTTGTTTGTTTTGTTTTTAAGAGGGGGGCAAAGATGAATGAGAGAGACAGAAAACCCGGAGTGGTTCTCGGCGCAGCTGCACTAGGTCCTGAGGCTGGACGATGGGCTGCCGGACTGCGTTGTGCTTAGGAGGCGGGGACTTTCCCTTAAACATATGAAACCTCCGAACTTGCAAGCGAAACATTTTCAAGCTTAAAAGTGAGACCCAGTAGGGCTGCGAGGCCCAGGCGCGCCCGAGTGTCGCGACCTCGGAGCCCGCGGGACAGGACAGGAGCCGCTCACTGCGCGGCCTGTCCCAGACCTGAACCGGCAGGGATCCTCCGGAGTCCCCAGACCCCAGCCGCGGACCCCGGGGCGGCCGCGCGGGAAGGCACTGACGTCAGCGGCTTTCAGATCGCGCACGACTTATTTAAACAATCAAGTTCAAGTAGTAGCGAATACACATGTTTAAATGAATACGTTATTTCCTCCTTTGCACTATTTGAAATTTTCTTTGAGTACATTGTCTTATAATGCTAAAGTCGTTACTAAATTCATAGTTGTATCTTTCCCCAATAGCTGACATTATAATCAAGTGTGGCCACAGTTGTGTCTGTAGAATATTTGATTTGAGAGAACTGGTTCTCTAGGGGAGTGGAAGCTAAAGCACAAATCTGACCCGGCCTTCTGGGAGGTGGAGGCGGCGGATCGCTGCCACTCAGGAGTTCCAGACCAGCCTGAGAAAGAGCGAGACCCTGACTCTTTAAAAAAATACATACATACATACATACATACATACATACATACATACATACATAGTTACTAGCCGGGCGCCTGGGGGCGACTGTAGTCCCAGCTACTGGGAAGCTTAGGCATGGAGGATCGCTGGAGCCCAGGAGTTTGAGGCTGCTGTGAACTATGACACCAGATCACTCAACCGAGGGTGACAAAGTGTAACTCCGTCTCATAAAGAAAAAGAAATTAGTCTGAGCATATTGTGCCTAAGGGCTATACTATTTGAGACCATTTAAGTTTTTGTCACTTTACTGTCTTTAAGGCATTTCCCTTAACCCCTGTCTCCGTTCAGAGGGATAATGTAGCTGCCCCAGAACCTGTTTGCACTCATTATTAGAAAAAGGTGTGTGAAGTTTGGAGGGAAGTAATGTGAAGAGTTCTAACTCTGTAAGTAATCCTCTCATTCTTTAAATTACTCAAGAAATAATCATTGAGCATCTATTGCGTGTCAGGCACTGTTCTAGGTAATAGGATTAAAGGACTCACCATCCAGCTTAACAGGAAAATAAAAACGAAAGTAGAAAATATTGGTGATTTTCACAAATCTTTCAATGTCTGTTCTACCTAGCAGTCTACCTACCTGTTCTAGCAGTCTTCCCTGTGTCATGGAGAAAAATCTATTAACAAATTAAGCCCTTTTGCCTCCTTAACTAAAGTGAAACTTCTTAATTTGATAAGGATTGCCCAAACTATTGGGGAAAAAAATAGCTTTACCCAGAAGACACTAGTGATAAGTATTTCTTTTCTTTATTGATGTGAGGAAAGAGAGAAAGAGAAGTAGTACTCCTCTCATTATAAATTATTTAATAAAGTGATTTTTTATTGTTGTTAACGACTTGTTGAGAAAAGTTGTTACAGATGAGATTTGAGGTTAGCAACCCAGGAAGTAAATTTTAGGATCCTTATACCTATCAAATTCTAAATCACCAACCCTGATTAACTGCTACATATTTTTAAAACTATTTTAATATGTAAAAGTTTTTATTACTTTCCATCCTTTCGAGCTTTAAAATGATAGGAATTGTAAGTCAAAACAGATATGGCCATAGAAACCAAGAATTTTGTAGATGGGGAGCTGAGAATATAAGTTTTCACAAAGCCAAAAAATATTGAACGTGTTTTTTCTAAGCACCATTGAGATGCAATTGATGAAAGCAGCAAGGACATAAGTGGAGCAAATGTATTTCTCCTTTTTGTATGTTTGTTTGTTTGTTTCTCCTTGTTATGAAAAGTACTTCAAGTAAGCAGTTCTCAGAAAGGAAAGGTAGTCCATTGGGTACCATCACAAGAACAAGGGTGGATACTTCAGGAAACTGAGTCAGAAAGTGACTCAAAATTGTAAGGGGTCAATCCATTCAATGGTAGATTTGTCTTTTCTGCAGAAGAGCAGAATCAATAATTTCCAGGCCCAGTCCTATGTTAAGTAGGTCAGTTACATATAAAGTGAAAAAAGAGAAGTCACGGTTGTAGTTGGAAATGAATAATGTTCTGGTAAATGGGTTGAGGAAGGTAATGTAACTGCATGACTTGTAGGCAAAGCTTGAAATACCCCGGGTGATCTTACAGGCAAATTCGATTGATCAATATTTCTTTTTCTTTCCTCCTCTCTCTTTCTTTTTGTCTTGTATAAATATTTTCCCATAGTGTTGAAAAGATGTGGATAAACATTACTGAGGGGAAGTAAATTGGTATATCATCTACAGATAAAAATTAGCAATATCTATGAAAAATTGAAGGGATATGCCTTTGACTCAGCAATTCCATCTCCAGAAATTTATACTACAGATATATTTACACGTGTACAAAATGGCCCATTTATAAGAATAGTCACTGTAGCTTCATAGTAACAAAAATATGAAATAATTTTGACCAAAGTATATTACTTCAACATTAGTTTTTAACTCAACATGTTAATATTGTTGTTTAGGATATTGTATCCTCATTTATAATTGACGTATGTTTGTAATTTCTCCTTTATAATAATATATTTCTCCAACTTTAATATCAGGTGTACCCAGATCAAGTAGAAAGATTTTGATGTATTTCTTCTTTTTCTATTGTCTATAAGATTTAGCATGATCTGTTTCTTGAAATTATCTTTTACTTTTATTTATAAATATTAGTTATCTATTTTTTGATACTTAAAAAAAATAATAAGTTAACTGATGACTCCATACTGAATTCTCAGAGTCAAAGCATTCTATAATAGACATACACTTATTTGACAATGTGAATGTTACTTTCTTTGCATTATTATTATTATTGCTTAATATTTAGATGTAGCAATTGTCTGATTCCTTTTCTGAATGTATTTATGTTTGTTTGTTCTTTACAAGGTTTTTGTTTCTAATCCTTATCTTAAACATTGTTATTGTTATTAAATTATAAGTCTTTTTAATTTTGTGAAGGCAAAAAAAAATGGAAACCTAATTAACACATGTATATGTAAAAATTAAAATTAAAATTAAAAAAATATGAAATAATTTCAATGGATGCATATGATGAGAGATTTAAATAAATTATGAGACTTTTCTTTAACTAATATAGAGCTATTAAAAAGAATTTGGTAGATTTAGGAAATATGTAATGATTCCTAAGATATATTACTGTGTGAATAAAAAAGGTACAGGACAATGTATATAAAATACTCCAGGGCAGCACCTGTGGCTCAGTGAGTAGGACGTTGGCCCCATATACTGAAGGTGGTGGGTTCGAACCTGGCCCCAGCCAAACTGCAACAAAAAAATAGCCGGGCATTGTGGCAGACGCCTGTAGTCCCAGCCACTTGGGAGTCTGAGGCAAAAGAATCACCTAAGCCCAAGAACTGGAGGTTGCTGTGAGCTGTGACGTCCCAGCACTCTACGGAGGGCAACAAAGTGAGATTCTGTCTCTAAAATAATAATAATAATAATAATAAAATACTCCAAATTAAATTTTAGAAACATTTGTATATGTGCTTGTACATACATGAAATATTTCTGGGAAGACACAAGAAGTTGTTGACTGTTGCCTCAACAACAGGAAGATTTACTTTGTGCTGAATACAATTTACTACAAGTTTTTAAAGTATATGAATTATCTAATAAAAATTAAGCAAGTGATAAAGTAAGCAAAGTACTGGTAGAAGGACGTTTTTCTAGAACTGACAACAGTCTGTGGTAAGAATTGTGCAACTGTCAAATTGCACTAACAGGAAAAGGGAAAAAAACACTTCAGGATAAGTGAGTCAGTCTCTTATCTATGCCTTAGTTTCCTCCTTTGTAAAATGGATGCAAGGATTACATTACAGAGGGAAGCTTTTCTATTTTTCAAACTGCTTTCATAAATAAGACCTTTATAAATTGTTTTTAAAACACCCTACTGCATTTCTATACCAATTTTAAAATCAGGAAATAGATCCGAGAGATCACATAATTTGTTGAGGACACAAGAGCTATCATGCTTTCATTAGTGATGTTGAGAGCTTCCCATTGTCTCTACCCCAACAGGTATGGATTGAATGGTGTCCCCCCAACTCCCACCAAAAAAAAAAAAAAAAAAAAAAATACGTAGGTTGAAGTTTAATCCTTCAGTACTTCAGTGATCTTGTTTGGAAATGGGTTCACTGCTGACATGATTAGCAAAGGTTGTACTGAATTGGGGTGGATATCTAATCAAATATGATTGGTGTCCTTATATAAAGAGCAGAGTGGACACAGATACACACAGAAAGAAGATCATATGAAGGTAAAGGCTGTTTTGGTCCGTTTGGGCTGGTATAATAGAAATACCATAGACTAAGTGGCTTAAACAACAGAAATTTCGTTCTCATGGTTTTGGAGGCTGCGAAGTCCAAGATCAAGGCTCTGGCAGATTTAGTGTATGTGGGATTGATGGTGATGGCCTGCTTCCTGCTTTACAGATGGCTCCTGTGTTGCTATGTCCTAACATGACACAAAAGGTAAGAGTATTCTCTGGAGTCTCTTTTATGAGGTCAGACAATTAAGTTTGCAAACTCATTTAGTTACATTGGAAGTATTCCCCTTGGGAAGCTATGCACTGACACCAGCCCTAGTCCACCCTTTAAAGAATTTTGGAACTTTTTTTCTGGATTGGCCACCTGGTGATGTTAGTGATATTCAGCAATGGAATACGTAGCATTTTTTCTAGGATGATTTCACTTAATTGTCAGACTTCATATAACAGCACTAATCCCATTTATGAGGGCCATATCTTCATAATCTAATTACCTGTCCAAAGCCCCACTTCCTAATACCATCCCATCAGGGGTTGTGATTTTAATGCATGAATTTGGAGGGGGTGGTGGTGTTAACATTCAGTCCATAAACAAAAGCAGAGATCTACAAGCCAAAGAAGACCAAAGATTTCCAGCAAACCACCAGATTCTAGGAGACAGGCATGGAAAAGATTTTTCCTCAGCACCCTCAGAAAGAAATAACCTATCAATACCTTCATCTCAGATGTCTAGCCTCCACAACTTAGAGGCAACACCATTTTATTATTTAAGCCATTCAGTCTGCCATACTTTGATGGAAGCCCTAGCAAAGTGAAACACCAACCCTCTGGTAAAAACCCTGTTTCATTTTAAGGCACAAGCTATTCAACCCAGCTCTTCCTTCAGATCTCAGTTTAATGATTATTTCCTCCAATACTTCCTTGATCAGGATCTTTGATATATACTCTCACAGAACTATTTTCCATTTTTTTCTAGAGCACTTACTTCTCTCAGTTTGCAACTATACAAGGGTTAGTGTTGTTTGATTAACATTTGGCCTCACCTTTAAACCCTTAACTCCATCACAGCAGCAAAACTTTCTGTTTTGCACACCATCCTATCCCCAGAGAAGGTGCTCAGCAAATATTTGTTGGATGAATTAAAGCATTCTATTGCTTTAAAAGTTAATTCCTTTCTGAAAAATACATAACCTTTGGCAAATAATCCACCAAGTCTTATCAGTCATATGATATTTAATATGTAATTAATGTCAGGCCTCAGAGGGCACTGAGCTTTGTGTTATCAGATAATTGCTTTCTAAACGACAGTTGACTTCTTACTGAGTCCTATTTCTTGATCTTGTGTACTTTGACCATTACTTTATTAAATTCCACAGACCTGTGGTCTCTAGAAGCATCTTTATGGTCTTTTAGTAGCAATTGCCGCTGATATTTTTATGCAATTGTCCAATTTTAACTTGTAGCCATTACGTGGCATGTTTACCACATTCCTGTCTTTGACTATGTTTGTCTTCTAGTCATTACAGATGGCCTGCCATTTATTTTAGCCCCAAATAGAGGAAACTGTTGCTCTTTCCCAAATGATAACCTCAGATACCTAGTGCTATTTTGAAATAAGCCAGGGGTACACTATGGCTCACTTTGAGGCAAATAATATCTTAGAGACAAGTGTGTATATAAAGAAACCTCAACCTACAGGATACTTAGATTATTTTTTTTTTTTAATTTTTTTGCAGTTTTGGCTGGGACTGGGCTTGAACTCGCCACTCCCAGTATATAGGGCCGGTGCCCTACTCCTTGAGCCACAGGAGCTGCCCTGATTTTTTTTTTTTTTTTAAGGTACATCTTCTCAATTGGAGTGCCAATGACAGGTATTGTGCAGGGATTTTAGAGACGATGAATGAATTAAGATAATAGAAAAGGCAGGAGGAAAAGTATCAGATTTCAACTACATAACTGGAACATTTTAAAATTTAACTAAAAAAACTAAACTCATAAAATTTAATTTAAATTTTAAGTAAATTTTAAGTAGCTATTATATTTGCAAGGTCAAAAATTATTACAGATCATTTTGGTTTAATAAAAAATATATTTGGTCTTTGACCTGGTTACCTGGTACAAAGCTTCTAAAACTCTTAATTTTCTGAGCAATAAACAGTATCTTTTGTATGCGAATGAGATGACTCACAGCAGGAGCTCTTAGATTCAAATTGGGGGCTAGTCACTAGAAAGCAAGCTTAAGAGGGCTGGAACTTTCAGCTCCCCTCCTCACCTCTGGGACTGGAGGGAAGAGAGAGGAAATAAACTTCAGCCATCAATGGCCAGTGATTTAATCAATTGTGCCCATATAATGAAACTTCCATACAAACCTCTCAACTTTAGGGTTCAGAGACCTTCAGGATTTGTGAATACATTGAGGTGATAGGAAAATGATGAACCTGGAGAGACCATGGAAGCTCTGCACCCTCTTCCCCATCCCTACCCACCATGCCTTGGGTTATGAATCTCTTCCATTTGGCTATTCCTGAATTACTTCTTTCATAATAACCAGGCAAACATAAGCAAAGTGTTTTCCTAAGTTCTGTGAATCATCCTAGTGAAGTGTTAAGGGAACCCTTAAATTTGTAGTCAGCTGAGCAGAAGTGTAAGTGCCTAGAGACCCTATCCATGACTATGTGGAGTGGAGAACATCTGTGAAACTAAGTCCTTGACCTATGGAGATCTGTGCTAGCTCTGAGCAGTTATTGGCAGAAATTAATTAAGTTGTTCAATGCCCAGTTGGTGTCAGATTTAAAAGGCAAACTTCAGCACATTGAAGTTTTAAGGAGATTTTTTTGAACAGTTTCATGAATCAAGTAGCCCCAAACTAGAAGGGGTCTGGGACTCCACTGGAGATGGTAAAAGGAAAAGATTTTGTAGGGTGAATGCAGAAGTAGAGCAAGAAATTTTTTGATGGGTTAAAGTTTGGTCAATTGCCTTATTTGGACTACCCTGGTGGGAAGAAAAAAAAAAAAAAAAAAACAAGCGCTCACACACACGAGGAGGAACCAGCAAAAAAATCTCTGGCAACATGAAAAACAGGAACAGACCAGCTCCCCCAAGAGATCACCATGGAGCTACCACAGAAAATTCCAACCATAAAGAAATTGTTGAAATGATGGAAAAGGAATTAAGAAGATGGATGGAAAATAAGACAAATGGAATTAAAAGAAAGTAAAAAACAGCAAAAGGAAGTCCAAAAATTATCTCAGGAAACCAACAAGGTTAAAGACAAAGTCACCAAGGATTTGGACATCATTAAGAAGGATATAATGGAACTTAAAGAACTGAAAGAGTTTGTCAGAGGTGGTGGCAGCACAGGGGGTAGCAGCAGTGGTAGTACCAGTGATGACAGCCATGATGACAGCAGCCGCGGCCCAGGACCTGGGTTAGGGGCAAAGATTGACTGTGATGGGCCAGCAGCAGAGCCAGGTAGAAGAGAAAAGGCCTTCCCTCCCTGCTTCCCTTGGCTCCCCACCCCTTGATTTCCATGACCTGGACAGCTTCCCCACCCAAGTTTGTAAGATGATGAAGCTCAAGTCCCAGACCTACAAGACATGGTCTGCATGCCTATGTTTCAGCAGCAAAAGAGAGGAGTGGTGCTACTTGTGAGCAGTAGTCATCATCCAGACCAATGGATTGTTCTTGGGGGAGGTATGGAGCCTGAGGAGCCAGGTGTGGCAGAAGTTTATGAAAGGGTCATTGGGAAGAATAGTTGGAATTTTTGAGAACCAAGAGAGGAAGCACAGGATGTATGTCTATGTGCAAATTGTTATAGAAGGTTGGAAGACTGGGAAGACTCATTAAACATCAAAGGAAAAAGGAGTGGTTTATAATAGAAGATGCCATAAAACTGTTGCAATATCACAAACTTCTGCAGCCACCATATTTTGAAACACTGAAGCAAGGCTACTCAGACAAGGGTAGTACCCCAATTGTGGCTACCACCCACTGGGTTTCTGGTCAGAGCTGGATGTCAGGCTTTGGGTGACTGAGGACTTCTTTAGGTGACTGACACTGAATTTGATCCCCTCATTAATTGTCTGTGTGCCATAAAGTGCTTGTGACAAAAAACATACAAGTTTTAGGTTAAAAGTTAGGAAGTAATCAAAATATCTTTCAAAAAGAGGAGGTGAGAGAAAAGGGAATTAAGAAATTAAAAGTCATACTTTTATTTTATAAAAAATGTTTGAATAATCTTCTGACAAATCTTTAATGCTTACAAAGGCAGGAAACACATTTAAGATAGTCTTTTAGACACAGACTGATTTGTACAATGTGGTTATGGTCAGAAAAATAACAACTAACGTGACATTTCAGTAGTCAACATTCTCTTCTCAGCAAATACCATATAAAATGTAACCAATTTAAAATTCAAAATAAGACTTTAACTGCCAACAAGGTCAAACTAGTTGTAGATAGCAGCTGAATATCAAGCTCATTGTACCCAAATTTTAAATATAGCTCAATGATAGGTACTGGTAACAATACTTGGCTGCATGTTTACCACCCAGTACTACTAAATTGTAGCTTAAAATTTGCTGTGGTCAATTAATTAAAAAGTTATAAATCAAATAACAAGGCCCCCCAAAAGTTGTTTTAAAATCAATTTCCTGGCTCGGCGCCTGTAGCACAGTGGTTATGGCACCAGCCACATACACTGAGGCTGGTGGATTCGAACACGGCCCATGCTAGCTAAACAACAATGAGAACTGCAACAATAAATAGCCGGGCGCTGTGGTGGGCGCCTATTGTCCCAGCTACTTGGGAGGCTGAGGCAAGAGAATCACTTAAGCCCAAGAGGTTGAGGCTGCTATGAGCTGTGACGCCAAGACACTCTACCGAGTGCAACATAGTGAGACTTTGCCGCAAAACAAAAACAAAAACAAAAACAAAAACAAAAACAAAAACAAAAACAAAAACAAATTTCCTGACCTTAAGTAAACTTTAAATACATCAACAAGGCAAGGAAAAATATGATTAAATACACAAAGAGGTCTCTATCTTTCAACAACTTAGCATTTTGTGTTAATAATTTCCTTGCATAAGATAGTATTTTATAGTCATGTGCATTGATTGTTTTGTTTTTTGACATTCCCACAACTCTCTCTGGACCTGGGTTAGTCTCTTCTTCTTTCTCATCATTATGTTCAGAATATATTTCCTCCTTTCTAAACTCCACCAGCCACTTCCATTCTGTATTTCACTTCCATTTTTCAGAGATTTTAGCTCTTGAGTTTCATCTCACTCTCTGTAATCTACTTCCATTTAGTAAATTATAGAAGTGAATGAACATCTTCTGGTTTCTCACTTCTTGAGGTCCTCTCCTCTGACTAGTCTGTCTTCCATCCCATTTCAGCTCTGTGATCATACATGTATGTGTCTTGTCATCACCACTTAAAGCAGTGGTTCTCAACCTTCCTAATGCCGCAGTCCTTTAATACAGTTCCTCATTTTGTGGTGACCCCCAACCATAAAATTATTTTCGTTGCTACTTCATAACTGTAATTTTGCTACTGTTATAAATCTTAATGTAAATATCTGATATGCAGGAGGTCTTAGGCAACCTCTGTGAAAGGGTCATTCCCCAAAGGAGTTGTGACCCACAGGTTGAGAACTGCTGACTTAATGCAACTGTATATTTTCTATAATCTCAATTTCATTCATTGTACTCTCAAACTATCACCTCTTCTATTGCTGGTTCTTGCTTTTTCTACCCAACCTTGACCTCTAATCTCTGGTTCTACTATCTTTTCACATTCAATCACTCCCCATTTTACCCAGCCAAAATGCTTATGATCACACTGTCACTTACTATCCAAGTATAGTAATCACTCCTTTGCATACACCCTTGAGTCTCACTTTGTTTTATATTTGGCAGAACAAAAACCATAGTTTAATCCAATTCTCTTGTTAATCCATACCTGAACCCAGGAACACAAATGTGGTTTACAAAAACCTCTTAACTCCACTTCACCTGTAAGTTACTATCTGTTTCTTTACTCCTTTCAGAGGGAAAAAAAAAAAAAATCACAATAGCCTCTAAAAAGTAGTCTAAATGTTTATGAATGATATTAGATGAGTTTCAGAATTACTTCAAAAAAATCTGGCAGGGTAGATACTGAAGGAGTGGGGAAATTAATGAACAAGGTTGGCTGTCATTTAAAAATGATTAAATCTGGATAATGGATATATAGGATTGATTTGTACAATGTGGTTATGGGGTTCCATTTTTGTTAACTTCTATATTGGTTTATACTTCAAAATTTTAATAATAATTCTCTCTCTTTTTTTTTTTGTGAAAACAGATTCTCACTCATTGTCTAAGCTAGAGTGCCATGATATCAGCCAAGCCCACAGCAACCTGAAACTCCTGGGCTCAAGCAATCCTCCTGCCTCAGCCTGCCAAGTAGCTGAGATTATGGGTGCCTACCATAACACCCAGCTAAATTTTCTATTTTTACTAGAGACAAGGTCTCACTCTTGCTCAGGCCGGTCTCAAACTCCGGAGCTCAAAGATGCTCCCCCTCACTTCAGCCTCTCTGAAGGCTAGAATTATAGACATGAGCCACTGCACTTGACCTTTAATAATTCTGATTTTTAAAAACTGTCTGTAATTACTTTTTCCAATTTTTCTCCTCTCTTTCAGCTCTAAACCTGCTCTGATCAGCCTTTTGCTTTCAACACTGTCCTGAAACTACTGTTCATCCTAGTTACAACGATCTTCACACTGCTAAATCAAGTGATCAATTCTTAGTCTTCACCTTTTCCTACCAGCAGCATTTGAACAATCATCGTTTCTTATATCACTCCTCATGATCACTTGGTCTCTCCCTGTCTTCAACTAGATTCTATGGCAGGCATCCCAGTCCCATCATCTTCCTTTTTCATCACAGTTTCTCCTTTCTATTCCCTTTGCTGGTTTGTCCTTTCCTCCTTAACCTCCTAGAGTGCAGTACTAGGGGTAAACCGTGCTCTCTTCTCTGTATGGCACTTGTTGGTGATCTCTGTCAGTCTTATGTCATCTTATGGCTGAAAATGCCTTCTTTATGTGGACCACTCACAAATTTATATCTGTAGCTGAGACCTCTGTCCAGAATTCAAGACTTTTATATCCGACTGCCTACTTGACACCTCCACTTGGATATTAATTAAATAGGCATCCCAAACTCAACATAGCTGAATGCCTTATCTTCCCCCTGAAAGCCTGTTCCACACAAAGCATTGTTCATTCAGCTAGTAGCAACATGTTTCCAGTAGTTTATATTAAAAGTCTTAGCTTATTCTTGATTTCTTTTTTTCTCCTCCTTACAACCTGCCTTTCAACCTTTGGTAAATTCTATTGCTCTACTTTAAAAATGTTTCTAGAATCTGACCTTTTCTCATCATCTTGACTTCTATCATCTGAGTCTGGGTCAACTTTATTTCTCACCCAAACGCTAAAATATCTTCTGTATTTGTTTCCTTGGGCTTCCATAACCAAGTAGCATAAACTGGGTGACTTGAAATGATAAGATTTTTTTCCTCACAGTTCTAGAGACTAGAAATGGAAAATCAGGGTGTTGACAAGGCCATATTCTCTTTGAAGGACCTAAAGGAGATACAGATTCTTCTTTTCCAGATTCTAATGTTTCTAATGTCAGCAACACTGGGGATTTCTTGGCTGGTAGATGCACTATTCCAATCTCTGTATCCATCTTCACATGGACTTTTCTCTTTTCTCCTTTGTCTGTGTCCAAATTTCACACTTCATATCAGGAAACCAATCACTGAATTAGGACACACCCTAATCCAATATGACCTTATTTGGACTTCATTATATCTGCAAAGAACTTATTTCCAAATGAAGTCACATCCACAGGTTCCAGGTGGATATGCATTTTCTAGGGAAGTTATGTAACTCAGTATAATCTTCTAACTAGGTTCTCTACTTTTATTATTCTTCTCTTACTTTATATTCTCAACATATATTTGGAGGAGATGGGAAGGTCTCTATTTTTGATGCAAGTCAAATTATGTCATTCTTCTACATGCCTATTTCAGCCTAAGAATAAAGTCCCCAAATCATATATTCAAATATTCTGTTCCTAGGTACTTACCCAAGAAAACTAAAAAATATATCCACTCAAAAACTTGTGCATGAATGTTAATAACAGCATTATTTGTAATAGTCAAAGAGAGTGGAAACCATCCAAATGACAAATGAATAAACCAAAGGCGGAATAGCTATAAAAGAGAATATTATTCCTCCCTAAAATGCACAAAGTACTAATACATGAACAATAAAGAACTCTTTTTTTTTTTTTTTTTTTTTTTTTTTGAGACAGAGTATAACAATGTTACACTTGGTAGAGTGCCTTGCCATCAAAGCTCACAGCAACCTCAAACTTTTGGGCTTAAGTAATTCTCTTGCCTCAGCCTCCGAAGTAGCTGGAACAACAGGCACCTGACACAATGCCTGGCTATTTTTTTGTTGCAGTTGTTATTGTTGTTTAGTAGGCCCTGGCCAGGTTCAAACGCACCAGCGTTGGTGTATGTGGTCGGTGCCCTACCCACTGAGATACCCACTGCCAGCAATGAAGGAATCTTGACATTTATCAAGTGGAAGAAGCGAGACACAAAAGGCCACATACAATGTGATTGTTTTTATGTAAATGTCCAGAATAGGCAACTTAATAGAGATAGTAAGTAAAGTAGTAGTTTCCAAGGACTGGGGGAGGAGGAATTAAGAAGTTGCTAATAGATATCGGAATTTTTGGCAAGGAGGTGGGTGATGAAAATACTCTGAAGTTAGATTGTGATGATGGTAGCACCACTCTGTAAATATACTATAAACCACTAAATTGTATGCTTTATAAGTGTGAGCTTTATCATTTGTGAATTATATCACTGCTCTTAAAAATTATACAAATAGGGAACCTCCTCCCCAAGAAAATCTTCAAACCTTTTAGTAACTCTCCTGGTTATACATGTCTCTTTTACTTTATTTCCTAATGTAATGAGAGTCTCTGGCTCAGTGTGGCCTCTGGCTTTTCACTGGGTTCTTTACTTCAGTTATAGTAGCCTCTTTAAGCCAGGCACTTTCCCAATTTAGGGCTGAAGAACCGTTCTCTCTGCCTGGAGTCCTCTTCCTCCAGCATTGATCCTCTGATCACCGTGCGTCACCTTCTTATGCTGACCATCCTACTTAATGTCACTTTCCACCTCCACACTGCCCTGCTGATCCTCCTTACCTATAATAGTTTTGTTTTCTATCTCACTTTCAAACATCTTACATAATTCACTTATTATTTCTCATAGCAATTCTTTATTTTATGCTTCTTTCATGCTAGGATATAAATACTTTAAAGGCATTTTTGTCTGTTTTGGTAATCTTGTTTTTGTTTTTTGTTTGTGTGTGTTTGTTTATTTTGAGACAGAGTCTCACTTTGTCACCTCCACTGAGGGCAGTGGTGTCATAGCTCACAGCAACCTCAAACTCTTGGGCTCAGGAGATCCTCTTGCCTCAGCCTCCCTGGTAGTGCCCACCACAATGCCTGGCTTTTTTTTTAGAGATAGAGTCTCACTCTAGCTCAGGCTGTTCTCGAACTCCTGAATTCAATCAACCTATAGGCCTTGGCCTCCCAGAGGGCTAGAATTACAGGTGTGAGCCACTGAGCTGGCATAATTAATGTGTCTTAAATACTTAGAACAAAGTCTGGTATATGGTAGGCATTTTATACACATTTTTGAGTAATTAAATGATGAATTAACTTTCAAATATTTTAAGAACATTTTCTTTTAAATAGTCTTTTCTTATGGAGTGAATATAATGGTGATTGCTATTCACAAGTGAATAAATGAAACAAACAGCATTTTTGAATACTTAAAAGTTGTCTATTGTGTCCATTTTCTGACTGAGGCAAGAACATTTAGAGTTTTCTGATACAATTTAATGCTGCAGAAGCTATCACTAGAGTTTAAACAGCAAGGCAAGCCATGGAATCCAGAGAGAGATTGGATGGATTTAATTCTGTCTATGCCAGAGTGTGGGTTGGGCAAGTTACATAACACCACTGAGCTTTAGTTTCCTCATCTATAAAATAGGGAAATTAGTAGTATCTGCTTCAGAGATGGTTGTAAGAAGTAAAATACTTAATGCCTGTTAAGTGAACAGCATATTTCCTGGTATGTGGAAAGTGTCAGGAATGTTAGCTATTTTTATTCCTATCACAGATTACTTTTATGCTTATCATAGATCTTTCTCCCCTTGTAAAGGTAGGGGAACCCTACTGCAGCTCAATTATTTACAAATATTTTGAAGAAACCATTTATATTGCTGATGTTGAGGAATAAAGGAAATGCCTTATGTTGAGAGAGTACAAGAGAATGAATGTATTTCATTGTAGAATTATATTTGTGCAATAATGAGGTACTTTATAATGGTTTTGCTGTTCAGTATAGAACTTGGACATTCTCAAATTTAATCTCCATGATTTTAGCTATACAAAACAAACTGCAAGATGCTTGCTATTTATTAATGTGTTACATTTCCAAAGCGAAAATGTTTCTTCTTGTGCTTTGAGTTTGCTGGGTAGGAGGCATACTAAGCTAATAAATGATCCTTGATGCCCATTTAGTGGAGAATCTATGTGGTCTTGTCTTCATAATAGCTCTTATGAATTAATAGTAATAGTGATAGTTTAAAAATAATTTATTTCTGTGTTTCTTGTCCAGTCCTACTACTTCATTTGATGAGCCTTAATTTTTTTTTTTTGAACAGTAATTTCTACATAAAAAACTGCCTGTGGTTCAGTCAGTAGGGTGCTGGCCCCATATACTGAGGGTGTCAGGTTCAAACCCAGCCCCGGCCAAACTGCAACAAGAAAATAGTCAGGCATTGTGGTGGGCACCTGTAGTCCCAGCTGCTCAGGAGGCTGAGGCAAGAGAATTGGAGGTTGCTGTGAACTATAACGCCATAGCACTCTACTGAGGGTGACAAAGTGAGACTCTGTCTTCAAAAAAAAAAAACCCAACCAATCAACTAAACAAAAACTGCCAGTATTGATAGTGAAAGTAGAGAATTAGTCCAAGGAAATTATACAATTTATGAACATAAAATGGTAAAAAAGGATTCTGGGAAGATGGCCGACTGCTAGCAAACCTCGGCAGAGGCTCCTGACCAGAGGGAGAAAAACTGGATGGAATCAGACTCTATAAAGCCAGAGGTGGGGAGCTGAGCCAAGAAAGAAGTTCAGCAATCTGTAACTCCAAGGAAGAGCGTTCAAGAAAACACATTACAGGTACAAAGCCTATCTATTAGAGGATGGGAGACCCCTGCCCCAAGAAGGAGGCCCACTACAGGCTATCTGCCAGTGAGCAGAGGACAAATTTTACCTCTCATTTTGCCTCTCTGGAGAGAGTCGCTAAATACCAGGTCTCTTTCTCCAGGGAGGTCTCACTTATGAACCTAAACACCACCCCAGCAGGCATAAAATTGAACAGATATTTTTTTCCCCACAAGTCCAAGCTCCCAGTCCACCCTTCCCTCTTCACATGGTGGTCTGAAGTTCTGCCCCCTGCAGACCGCAGAATGTTTGGTCTTTTCCTGAGAGATCTGGGACAGCCATCAGGACAGAATCTGGTGACTAACAGGGAAGAAAGAGGGTGTAGGAAGAAAGTGACACTCGGCAGGAGGAGGAGCAGTACCCTGATTATGACTATGCCCAGCCAGTGTTGTTGTTGACCCTCAGTTCAAGCTGTGTCTGGTGGGATAGGGTGCAGAACCCCTGGCTCTGATGGTACCACAGCGGGAGAGTGGTTGCCCCATGTGGACTGAGTATGGCAGGCAGGGTTGGTCCCCACCACCTGCTGGGCCTGCAAGCAGAGGCTTGCCTGCTGTGGACTGAGATCTGAGGGCAAGGGCGTGGGCTCCTGACTCCAACAGAACCCTCAAGCAGAGGCTTTCTGTGTGTGAACCAAGACTTGAGGGCAAGGGCATGGTCCCCTGTCTCCAGTGGGGAGGTGAGCAGAGGCTTATTGGGTGACCTGTGGGTGGGGTGTGGTGCCCTGACTTCAAAAGAACCTGCAAACAGAGGCTTGCAAGGCAGTGGACTGACACTAGCAGATGGGGGTGTGGTCCCCTGACTTCAACTAGTCTGGCAAGCAGAGGCTTGCTGGGTGTGGTCTGAGACCAGTGGGTGAGGGTGTGGCCTCTGGCTCCAACTGGGCCTGTAAGCAAGAAGTGGATGACAGTGTTGACTGAGTGTGGTGGGTGGGGGTGTGGATCCCTGGCTTCAATTGTGCTGTTGGAGACCCTTGAATCCCTCTCTGTTGAGCAGGGTTTGCACTACCTGAGATAATTTAATTAGAACTCATGTCTGGGGCAGTCTGCTTGGGGAGAAAGAACTGAAGGGTGGGGGCTGAGTGCCACAACTGTTTGTAGCTCCTTACAGCCAAGATTTAAACCTAATACCATGGCTTCTTAGGATAGGGTAGAGGTTCACTGATATCAAAATGGAACCAGCTTGTGCTATCTCATGAAGTAGGTTCTCAGAGTCTTCAGCCAAAACTCTGAAAGGGGCCTTTGTAAGGTTGTAG
This sequence comes from Loris lydekkerianus, assembly GCA_963574355.1. Taxonomy (NCBI): domain Eukaryota; kingdom Metazoa; phylum Chordata; class Mammalia; order Primates; family Lorisidae; genus Loris; species Loris lydekkerianus. The sequence continues at coordinate 29,788 of CAUYPK010095081.1, read as the reverse complement.
GAGATAAGCCACAAATACAAAGCCTAATGCTTTGGTAAGGGGCTATCTCTACTACCTGGGAAATCCAATTCAATCTCACCCTACCAGTTCTAATGACTAAATGGTGAAAAAAAACATGGCACGGATCCAACAGAAAAACTTTGGAAACATGAATAACAAGAGTAGATCAACCCCCCCCCCCAAGAAATGACAAAGGAGATAGAACTGAAAATGCCATGCATAGACAAATGGCTGCAATGTCAGAAATCGAATTCAGAATATGGATGGCAAATAAGATAAATAGAATGGAAGAAAAGTAGAAATTGAATTCCAAAGAGGAGTTCTAAAGTTGTCTCAAGAAATTATTGAATTCAAAGACAAAGTCACCCAAAGATATGGACATGAGAAAAGAGATAGCAGAGCTCAAGGAAATGAAAAAGTTAGTTGAGGTGCTCTGAAATACTGTAGAATTCCTCAGTACTGGAGTTGACCAGACAGAAGAAAAGATCTCTGAAACTGAAAACAAAGCTTTTGAACATTCCCAAATGCTCAAAGAGTCAGAGAAATGGAGACCAAAAATGTATCATCCCTGACAGAGTTGTGATCCAAAAGATCAAACATTTGTCTTATAGAAATTTCTGAAGGAGAAGAGGATGGTCCTAAAGGTACAGATGCTCTACTCCAAGAGATTTTGGAGAATTTTACAAGAATTGTAAGAGATACAGAACTTCAGAGAGTAGACAGCTTCAGAACCCCAGTGACACTCAATCCAAATAAAGCATCTCCTAGACACATTGTGATTAACTTTGCCAAAGTTAAGATGAAAAAGAAAATTCTGCAAGCAACCAGACGTAATAAAAGCATCACGTACAAAGGGAGAAATATGAGAATGACTGCAGATCTCTCAGCCAAAATGTTTTAAGCCAGAAGAGGATGGTCATTGACCTTCAGTCTCTTAAAAAAAAAAAAAAACAACTTCTAGCCCAAGATCCTGTATCCAGCTAAACTGATTTTCATATGTGACGGAGAAATCAAATACTTTAATGACATACACATGTTGAAGAAATTTTCTGTAACTAAACCAGCTCTGCAGGATATTCTCAGACCCATCCTCCACAATGACCAATGCTCTACCTCCAAAGTAAACTCACTCAGAAATTTTTGAACAAAACCCAACTTCCACAGGGGTGAAAGGATTAAAAATGTCTATTGCACATCTGAAAATCATGACACTCCAAACACAACTAGGCTGATCAATTCTCTCAATTAATGTGAATGGTTTAAATTGTCCTCTAAAGAGGCACAGGCTGGCTGACTGGCTACAGAAACTCAGACCAGATATCTGCTGTATACCAGAATCTCATCTTACCTTAACAGATAAAAATAGACTCGGGATGAAGGGATGGACTTCTATAATACAGGCAAATGGAAACCAGAAAAAAGCAGGAGTTGCAATTTTATTATTTTATTTTATGTGCAGTTTTTTGCCAGGGCTGGGTTTGAACCTGCCACCTCCGGCATATGGGGCTGCCACCCTACTCCTTTGAGCCACAGGGTCCACTCAAGAGTTGCAATTTTAGTTGCAGATACAATTGCCTTTAAACCAACAAAGATAAAGAAAGATGAGGATGGTCACTTCATACTTGTCAAAGGAAACACCCAACATGAAGAGATTTCAATTTAGATAAATTAACATTTATGCACCCTACGAGAATGCTCCTCAATTTATAAAACAAAACCTAATGGATCTGAACAACTTGATATTTTCCTGCACTATAATAGTTGGAGATTTTAACACCCATTTTACAGTTTTGGATAGATCCTCCAAGAAGAAAATAAACAAAGAAACATTAGACTTAAACCTGACCCTAGAACAAATGGACTTTACAGACCTCTACAGAACATTTCATCCTAATAAAACTGAATATACATTCTTCTCATCAGCCCATGTATCATCCTCCAAAATAGATCATATCCTAGGACACAAGTCTAACCTAAGCAAATTTAAAAGAATAGAAATTATTGCTTGTATCTTCTCAGACCACCATGGAATAAAGGTTGAACTCAATAGCAACAGTAATCTTCACACTTGAACAAGGTCACAGAAACTAAATAATCTTAGGCTGAATGATAGCTGGGTCAAAGACAAGATTAAGAAGGAAATCACCAAATTTTTGGAACAAAATGATGATGAAGACACAAATTATCAAAACCTGTGGGATACTGAACAGGCAAATAAATTTCCCTCTTTCTCAAAAGAGGCCTTCATCAAGAAAACAGAAAGAGAGGAAGCCTTTATCAAGAAAACAGAAAGAGAAGAAGCCAACAACTTAATGGATCATCTCGAGCAACTGGAAAAGGAAGAACATTCCAACCCCAAACCTAGCAGAAGAAAATAAATAACCAAAACTAGGACAGAATTAAATAAAATTGAAAATAAAGGAATCATTCAGAAGATCAATAAAACAAAAAGTTGTTTTTTAATAGATTAATAAAATTGATAAAAGTAAAATAGAAAAGTAAAGATGACATAATAACAGACCCCACAGACATTCAAAAAATCCTTAACAAATATTACAAGAGTCAGAAAATCCTTAACAAATATTACAAGAAACTTTACTCTCAGAAATATGAAAATCTGAAAGAAATTGACCAATACCTGGAAGTATGCCACCTACCAAGACTTAGCCAGAACGAAGTGGAAATGTTGAAAAGGCCTATATCAAGTTCTGAAATAGCATCAACTATACAAAATCTCCCTAAAAACAAAAGCCCAGGACCAGATGGCTTTCCATCAGAATTCTACTAAACCTTTAAAGAAGAACTAATACCTATATTACTAAACCTCTTCCAGAATATAGAAAAAGAAGGAATACTACCCAACACATTCTACGAAGCAAACATCACTTTGATCCCTAAACTAGGGAAAGACCCAACAAGAAAAGAAAATTATAGACCAATATCATAAATGAATATTGATGCAAAAATAATCAATAAGATCCTAACAAACAGAATCCAACAACACGTCAAAAAAAATTATACACCATGACCACGTGGGATTTATCCCCACGTATCAAGACTGGTTCAATATATGTAAATTTATAAATGTAATTCAGCACATAAACAAACTAAAAAATAAAGACCATACGATTCTCTCAATTGATGCAGAAAAAGCTTTTGATAATATCCAGCATCCCTTCATGATTAGAACACTTAAGAAAATTGGTATAGAAGGGACATTTCTTAAACTGATAGAGGCCATCTACAGCAAACCCACAGCCAATATCATATTGAATGGAGTTAAATGAAAATCATTTCCACTTAGATCAGGAAGCAGGGAAGGATGCCCATTATCTCCATTGATCTTTAACATTGTAATGGAAGTTTTAGCCATTGCAATTAGGGAAGAAAAGGCGATCAGGGGTATCCACATAAGGTCAGAAGAGATCAAACTTTCATTCTTCGCAGATGATATGATTGTATATCTGGAAAACACTAGGAATTCTACTAGAAAACTTTTAGAGGTGATCAAGGAATACAGCAATGTCTCAGGCTACAAAATCACCACCCATAAATCTGTTGCCTTTATATATACGAGCAATAACCAAGCTGAAAAAACAGTCAAGGACTCTATTCCTTTCACATTAGTGCCAAAGAAGATGAAATATTTTGGAGCATACCAAACAAAGGACGTGAAAGATCTCTACAAAATGAACTATGAAACTTTAAGAAAAGAAATAGCTGAAGATGTTAACAGACGGAAAAGCATATCATGCTCATGGCTGGGAAGAATCAACCTTGTCAAAACGTCTGTACTACCCAAAACAATATATAATTCTAATGCAATCCCTATTAAAGCTCCATTGTCATATTTTAAAGATCTTGAAAAAATAATACTTCATTTTACATGGAATCAGAAAAAAACTTGAATAGCCAAAACATGACTCAGCAATAAAAACAAAGCAGGAAGAATCACTCTACCAGACCTCAGACTGTACTATAAATCAATAGTGATCAAAACAGCATGGTACTGGCACAAAAACAGAGAAGTAGATGTCTGGAACAAAGTAGAGAACCAAGAGATGAATCCAGCTACTTACCATTATTTGATCTTTGACAAGCCAATTAAAAACATTCAGTGGGGAAAAGATTCCCTATTTAACAAATGTTGCTGGGTGAACTGGCTGGCAACCTGTAGAAGACTGAAACTGAACACACACCTTTCCCCATTAACTAAGATAGACTGTCACTGGATAAAAGATTTAAACTTATGACATGAAACTATAAAAATACTGAAAGAAATTTCAGGGAAAACTCTTGAAGTAATCAGCCTAGGTGAATATTTTATGAGAAGGACTCCCCAGGCAACTGAAGCAGTATCAAAAATTCATTACTGGGACCTGATCAAACTAAAAAGCTTCTGCACAGCCAAGAACATAGTAAGTAAAGCAAGCAGACAGCCCTCAAAATGGGAGAAAATATTTGCAGGTTATACATCTGATAAAGGTCTAATAACCAGAATCCACAGAGAACTCAAACATATTAGCAAGAAAAGAACACATGACTCCATCTCAGGGTGGGCAAGGGACTTGGAGAGAACTTCTCTGAAGAAGACAGATGCATGATCTACAAACACACGAAAAAAAGCTCATCATCCTTAATTATCAGAGAAATGCAAATCAAAACTACTTTGAGATATCACCTAACTCCAGTAAGAGTAGCCCACATAACAAAATCCCAAAACCAGAGATGTTGGCCTGGATGTGGAGAAAAGAGCACATGTCTACACTGCTGGTGGGAATGTACACTAATACGTTCCTTCTGGAAGGATGTTTGGAGAATATTTAGAGATCTAAAAATAGACCTCCCATTCAATCCTATAATTCCTTTACTAGGTTTATACCCAGAAGACCAAAAATCACAATATAACAAAGACATCTGTACCGGAATGTTTATTGCAGCCCAATTCATAATTGCTAAGTCATGGAAGAAGCCCAAGTGCCCATCAACCCACGAATGGACTAGCAAATTATGGTACATGTATATCATGGAATATTATGCAGCCTTAAAGAAAGATGGAGACTTTACCTCTTTCATGTTTACAGGGATGAAGCTAGAACATATTCTCCTTAGCAAAGTATCTCAGGCATAAAAGAAAAGGTATACAATGTACTTCAGCCCTACTGTGAAGCTAATTTATAGCTTTCACATGAAGGCTATAACCTAACTATAGCAAAAGAATATGGGGAAAGGGCCAAGGGAGGGGAAGGGAAGGGGGAGGTAAAGGTGGAGGGAGGGTAATGGGTGAGGCCACACTTATGGTGCATCTTAGAATGGGTACAGGAAAAACTTACTAAATGCAGAATACAAATGTCTTCATACAATAACTAAGAAAATGCCATGAAGGCTATGTTGAGCAGTTTGATGAGAATATTTCAGATTGTATATGAAACCAGCACATTGTACCTCTTGATTGCACTAACGTACACAGCTATGATTTAACATTAAAAAAAAAATAGCAAAAACAAAGAAAGATGCAAGAAGAACCAAATAGAAAGCTGAGAACTAAAAAACATAATAATCAAAATAAAAAGTTTAGCAGATGGGCTGGCAAGCATGTTGGGAGCCGACCTCCTGGGAGGCAAGGCCGCCACTCTATACCATGATGGGGAAGAGCAGCCTCCTGAGGATGAAAATTATAGTGATGATTGTGAAAGAGTGCCTACTAAAGACTTGTTTAAATCTTTCACAGCCTAAAGGCTGCCTTTAAGAAAAAGGAATGGGATTGCTTCATGTTTCCTCCCTCTACAGCTCCTGTTATTCTGTCTGCTCCCCCTGGCTTCTGCAGTACCTGTTCCCCTGGCTGTTGCAGTTTCTGCCCCCCCCCCACTCCTGCTCCTTCCCAACATGCGTCTTCTGCAACTTCCCCTTTGCCATGCACTAGGAAATCCCCTTCCCTGGTGCCTTCCCCATCTGCTACTCCATTGCAGCAAGCTTTGCATTTGGCCCGTGAAATGGGGGAGGATATGTCTGGCTTTCATGCTTTCCCTGTTTGCGTAGATCCAGCTTCTAATCAGCAATACCATGAACCCATTCCCTTTAAAACTTTGAAAGACAGCTGTATCTCAATATGGAGCCACTGCTCCTTTCACTATGTCTATGATAGATTTTTTAGGGGATGATACCTTCCCCCCTAATGATTGGGAAAGTATTGCTAAAGCATGCCTCTCTGGAGGGGATTACCTCTTGTAGAAGGCAGAATATATGGATAAAGCTGATGAATGGCTCAGTGCAACTGCCAGGCCAACAATGGAGTTTCCTATGATGGAATGGGAAATTGTTCTGATACTGCAGCTCAAGTCAATTGGCCCTGGTTTGTATATAATCAGGTAGCCACTATGGCACTAGCCACCTGGAGGTGGCTACCCTAACAGAGGAGCTGCATAAGATTTGCCAGGGCCTTGATGAGAATTATCAAGATTTTCTTGCCCTGCTTCTGCAAGCTATGGGGTGTGTTATTGCTGACCCCAAGGCTGGGACTTTGATTGCTTGCCAATTGGCCTTTGAGAATGCTAATTCTGCTTGTCAAGCTGTGATATGCCTTTTTAAAAAACAAGGTTCCTTGGAAGATTATATTTGCCTTTGTGCAGAGGTTGGATCTTCTTATACCCAGGGGGCTGCATTAGTGGCTGGAATGAAAGGGGTACCCATTGAGGTGGTGTATCAGCAGATGCAAGGAAATAACCAATGAGGTAAACACCCTTTGTGCTTCTGGGCCCCAAAGAAATGACAATTGTGTCAATTGTGGAAAGCCTACTCATTTTAGTGAGCAGTGTCTACAATGTGCTCAGGGAACTTCAGCACCTGCGCATGCGCACAACCTACTTCTTTGTGTACTAAATGCCAGTGAGGCTTTCATTGGGCTAATGAATGCAGATCGCAAACTGATTCTCAGGGCAGGCCTCTTAAGCCAACTTTGGGAAACTGGTTCTGGGCCTTACCCCAGGCCCACCAAACAATTGGGGTGGTTACCCATAACAAGAGGGAGATAGCCTCGTCTCAACAGTCCGCACTCCCTGGAAAGTCATTGAATCCCTTTCTAGAGCAAGTCCTGGCTCCGCAGGAGTGGAGCTCAGTTCCACCACCCACTATGTATTGACCCCAGAGCTAGAACCTCAGAGAATTCCCACAGGCATTTTTGGTCCCCTCCTGAGGGCACCATTGGACTTCTGCTTGGGTGAAGCAGTTCTGCCATGTGTGGACTCCAAGTTCTTCCTGGAGTTATTGACTCTGACTATGAGGGAGAAACCAAAGTTATGTCTGCAGCCCCTCATGGTATGGTGTCTGTCATTCCAGGACAACACATTGCTCAACTTATCCTTGTGCCCTTTCAAAAATATGGACAGGTTCAGAAGGGACAGAGCAGAGGATCTGAGTGTTTTGAGTCCTCTGATGGCTATTGGGTCAGAGCTATTTCTCAGGAACGCCCTCAACTCACACTTACTACTCCAGGCCATTCTTTCCTGACTATATTTGATACCAGGGTCAATATTTCAGTCATGTCAAAGCAACATTGGCCTTCAGCCTGGCCTTTGACCCTGTCCATGACTCAATTGCAAGGAATAGATAATGAGTCAAAATCCCCTCCAAAGCTCTGCCCTCTTTACTTGGACTAACCCTGAAGGTAATTCTGGTACTTTCCAACCTTTTGTGCTGGAACACCTTCCAGTCAATTTATGGGGGAGGGATGTTCTCAAACAATTGGGAGCTCTGCTTGTCAGCCCAAAAGAAACTGTATCTAATCTGATGCTTAAACAAGGTTTTAATCCCCTATCAGGTCTAGATAAACATGCTCAGGGAATAATCCAGCCTTTGCAACTGCAACCACAGCCCCTATGCCAGGGCCTCAGTTTTGAGCCTTTCCCTTCAGGCCACTGATTGCAGCTGCTCACCTGACTGAGGATTCTATTACATGGAAAACATCTGACCCAGTCTGGGTAGATCAGTGGCTTTTAACTCAAGAAAAACTTTGGGCAGCCAAGACATTGGTATAAGAACGACTGGACCTTGGTCATATTGAGCCCTCTAATAGCCCTTGGAATATGCCCATCTTTGTTATTAAGAAAAAAATCAGGAAAATGGCTGTTGCTACAGGACTTCCTCGCAGTTGATGCTACTATGGAGGTTATGGGAGCTTTGCAGCCTGGATTACCATCCTCTGTTGCCATCCCTAATTCCTGGTCTGCTTATGTTATTGATCTTAAAGATTTTTTTTTTTTTTTTTTTTTTTTTTTTTTAATATTCCGCTTGTGTACCAGGATTTTTTTCATTTTGGTTTTAGCCTCCCATTTGTTAATTTTCAACAGACTATGCATTGTTTTCAGTGGTGTGTTCTGCCTCAGGGAATGGCTAACAGTCCCACTCTCTGCCAAAAATTTGTAGCTCAAATTCTTTCCCCCCCTGACAGCAGTATCAACAGGTCTACTGTATTCACTACATGGATGACATTCTTTCATCTCATTCTTCCCAAGATGTTTTAGATAAAATGCTGAGTCATTTAACTCATCATTTGTTGAATAATACAATCAAATTATGAAAAATGTCAACAGACTTATCCTCTGGATTACTTGGACATGAAAGTTTCAGTCCCTGAAAAAATTCAACAGACTTATCCCCTGGATTGCTTGGGCATGAAAGTTTTCCAAAGTACTATGCACCCTCAACAACTTGTGTTGGATACCTCCTGTCTGCAGACTTTGAATAATTTTCAAAAACTTTTAGGTGACATTAATTGGCTGCACCTGTCACTTTGTTCACAATTCATGAATTACTTCCTCTATTCGACATTTTATGGGGAGACCCTTCTCCATCTTTTCCCTGCTGTTTCACTCCTTCAGCACGTGCTGCTTTAGCACTAGTGGTGCAGGCTTTAAAACAGGCTCAGGTTGCTCGAATAGATTATGCTTCCCCTTTAACGTTTAGAGTTTTGTATATTTCTTCTTTTCCTATGGGTGTTTTTTGGCAGGTTGGTCCTATCGAATGACTGCATTTGCCATCTTCTCAGCACCGCACACTGTCCCCTTATCCTGGTTTAATTGCTCAATTCATCACAGCTGCCCGCACTATGCATGTCAACTGTGCAGGATTGATCCTTATTTTATTATAGTCCCCTACACTGCAGCCCAAGTGAGTCAATTATGGCAGTTTAATACTGCTTGGCAGCTTGCCTTTGCCAATTTTATAGGCCAGATTACTTGTCATTACCCTGGATACTTTCATTTTTGCACCAGCACCCTTTAATTTTTCCTCACTTTCGTTTTGCTGTCCCACTTCCTCATGTAGACCTTGCATTTACTGATGGTTCTCTTCTGGCTATGCTGCTTTAATTTTAAATGGTCAAACTTTCACATGTTGTATGTCTTTCTCTTCTGCCCACAGAGTCGAACTAGCTGCCGCTCATTTGGCTTTTCAAAAGTCTTCCCATCCCCTTAACCTTTACACTGATAGTGATTGGGTTTTTCTGCTGTTTGCAGGTTTTGAAGGAAGGCACAATTTGCTCCTCAGTGGACTCAACTCTCCAAACACTCTTGTTACAGGTTCAGCAGACTTTACGTGCCTAGTCTGCCTCCTATTATGTTGGTCACCTTTGTGGTCATAGAGCTTTGCCTGGGTCTTTAGCTGAAGGCAATACCATTGCTGATTCTCTGTCATGTGGGCTGGGTTATGTTGTCTATGACTGATAAAGCCCAGGCTTCTCATGCCATTCACCATCAAAATGGATATACCCTGTGTCTGCAATTTTCTATTTTGAGAAGCAGACCAACAAATTGTGAGGCAATGTTGTTATTGCTTACCTCATGTTCCAGTACCCCATTATGGGGTTAATCCTTGGGGCCTCTTGCCTAGGCAGTTGTGGCAGATGGATGTCACACATTTTTCCTCTCTTGGTAAACTTGCTTGTGTGCATGTTTGTATAGATACCTATTCTGGATTTCTTGTGGCTTCTGCCCATTTTGGAGAAGCTATCAAGGATGTTAAAGCACACCTTTTGCACTATTTTTCTGTTCTTAGAATTCCCAAGGTTATCAAAACAGACAATACATCAAAGCCCTTGCTTCTTTTATGGCACAGTTTTCTATCTACCACTCTTTTGACATTCCTTATAATCCTCAGGGCCAAAGCATTGTGGAACAGGAGCATGCACACTTGAAGTTCCAATTGGAAGAAATTAGAAAGGGGGAGCTGTATCCCCTGACACCTTAGAACTATCTCTCTCATGCCTTTTTTGTCCTTAATTTTCTTTCATTAGATTAGGAAGGCAGTTCAGCTGCGGACCACTTTTGGCATCCTCATCCTGGCTCCTTCCCCTTGGTTAAGTGCAAGGACCCCCTCACAGGACAGTGGTTTGGCCCCAACCCGGTGCTCATTTGGGGATGAGGACATGTTTGTGTCTTTCCAGAGACCCCAGGTGGACCCCGCTGGCTTCCAGAGGCTCGTGAAGGTGGCAGGGGTTCCCTTTCAGTGAACCCCATTGTCTGATTCCCTCTCTCACGAAAATGAAACTTGAGGATCCCGCTCCCCATTACCAAGACCATGCAGCAAAGGGCCGCTCTGGACAATCTCAGAGACCGCAGTCAGCCCAGCTCCTGACCTGGGGAGAAGTGAAGCAGCTGACCTCTCAGGAAAAGGACCTACTCCGAAGGCAGGAAACAATGCCCAGCCTGATCACCTTTTTGTGGCTATGTTAGCACTGCTAACATTGCAGGATGGCCTGGTGGGAGGGGAACCCTATTTGGCTTATTTCCAGATTCCCCCTCTTCTTTGCCCTGTTGCTTGGGGTGATCCTAAAATGCCAGTTTTTGTCAATAACACCCCTTTGTTTGGACCCCCTGACAGGGAGCCCATTGTTACTCAATGGACCCCCTATAATTATACCAGATCCTCTGTGCGTGTTCCTCTGTGTATGACTCATTGGGTGAATCACACGGGCAGTTTATAGCTAGCTACAGAACTGCGCAGGATTTTGGGCCAGTGCAACAGGCACACTCCCTCCTGCTCCAATCCAATACTTCCTTTTTCTGAGTGGAATATGACTTTTTACAGGTTCCTACAACTGCAAGACATCATAGTGGGGGTATCTCCCCCATCCTCTTTACCTCCCCGCCCATTATTATTAGGGCATGAACATTCTTCTGATGACTTCCCCCAGGGGAGAACTTGTTCGTATACACCTGGAGCTATCCACAAGATTTTGGCACCTCCTTTTCTGCCTATGACTGGTCTCGTCCATTTTTGGCTGCTGTGAATAAAGCCAGGTCCCCTTCTTTGTTCCAGTGGTGGGGCAACTCCTCCACTGGGACTGTCAGTGGTGGGGCAATTCCTCCAATCTGGAGGGGCCACTGGGGACTGGACTATGACAATTTTGTCTACTCTTGGAGACCAGTTGCAAACAGGCCTTTGGCGACCTGCCGTTGCCACTGGCCCAATAACTTTCATACATCCTACTGTGAAAGAAAAGGCTAATAAGGGCAGCGCCTGTGGTTCAAGGAGTAGGGCAGTGGCCCCATATACCGGAGGTGGAGGGTTCAAACCCAGCCCCTGCCAAAAACTGCAAAAGAAAGAAAGAAAGAAAGAAAGAAAAGGTTAATAAGTAAATCTTGTATCTCAAGGCATGTGTAAATCACCCCTATATATTCTTTTTAACAAGTCCTTTAAACATTGAAATGATGCCTTATATTTTTCCAGAGGAAGGCTCCGTGGTTACGGAGTATGAGTATGTTGTCACTTGCACTAATTGTAACCTAACTAATTGTCTTTCTAGCACCCAGCAGTACCAGGATATTGTTTTGGGGCAGCAGCCCTCTTTTGTTATGATTCCTGTACATGTGAATGGCACTTGGTATGCTGATTCTGGGTATCAAGTTTTGCGGCTATTAGTTGAGCAGCTTAAATGCCCTAAGCATTTTTTAGGCATATTAATTGCTGGAATTATTACCCTTTGTAACCACTGTAGCCATAGCTGTTACTGCCGCTGTACCTCTCAGTCTATACAGACTACTCATTATGTAAATACTCTTTCTAAAAATATCTCAATTACTTTGGGTATTCAGGAAAAGATGGATCATAAAATTGAGGAAAAATTTAATGCTCTTGAGGAGGTGGTCCTGCTTCTAGGACCACAAGTTGAAGCTCTTAAGGCCTGTCTTCCTCTATGCTGTCAAGCTGAGTTTGAGTGGATCTGTGTTACTGCCTATGAATATAATGCCACTGAGTGGAGTTGAGATCGTGTCCAGTGTCACTTGCAGGGCATTTGAACTTCTAATAATTTTTCAGTAGATATTGCTGCCTTGCATTCACATATCCAGGCTACTCAAAATGCCCATTTACAGATGTTGTCACCACAAGAGGTGGCCACAGCTATAAAGCAGTTTTTTATCAACGTTATACCATCAACATCTTTCACTTATGTGATATATGCCCTGATTGGATTGGGGAAAATGGTTTTGATCTTGGTGTGTATATTTCCTGCAGCCCTCCAGAGAGGCTTCACAGCAGTCCAAGGATTAAAGGCTAACCTTCACTGTATGCGCTTAGAAAGAAGAGAGGGGGGAGCTGTTGGGAGCCGAGCTCCTGGGAGGCAAAGTGGCCAGTTTGAGGAAATGTACTCCAGTCAAGGACCAAATGCAAACCTAGCTCCAGCAGTTTTCCTGTTATGGCTGGTTCCTGAACCAGATTAGAATGGAGCCATGCACCCTTGGTCAGCAACAGACTGATGAAAATGCCATTTTGCCCCTGGGCTGTTTTTAATCAAGTTATGCAATTATGACAAGATCATGCCTTCAAGCTACTGTATATAAAGCTGTTCAATAAAGCTGAGATTGCTGCTCCTATTGAGGAACAGCTCTCCTGATCCTGCTGTTTTCCATCTCTTTTCCGTCCCATGTCTGTCTACTCCCAAGGTCTCTAATAACCTTTGCCAGGGAGGTCCCCGGCACCAGCAGGATGGGGAAGACAAAGGAAAGACTCAGAACTGGAATATGGTACACACAGCACAGTAGATGCTGCCTGACTTGAATAGCAGAGGCAACTAGACTAAAAGAAGAAGGTGGAGAGAACAGAGTTTCAGGCATTTGTGGGAAATAAAAAGAGCACCAAGATTCTTGTTGTCGGAGGTCCAGAGGAGAGGACAAAGACAGCAGAACAGGAAAAGCACTTGAAATATTTAATAAAATAGCTAAAAACTCCCCAAATTTGGCAAGATTTAACTTTATAGATTTAGGAAGCTGACCAAATCCCCCAATGGGATAAACCCAAAGAGATTCATGTCAAGACACATAATAATTAAACTTCTAAAAAGCTAAAGATAAAGAAGAAAATCTGGAAACCAGCTTTAAAAAAATAATATCTTATCTATAGGGGAAAATTACAATAACAGACAATTTCTTATCAGAAACCACTAAGAAAGAAATGGCAAAAATATCATTTAAGGATTGAAAGCAAAGAACCCAGAATCCTATACTTGGTGAAAATACCTTTCAGGAATGAAGGGAAAATGAGGACATTCTCAGTGGAAAGAAAATTAAGAAAATTTGTCACCAGTAGACCTACCCCTTCTAGGCTAAAGAAATTTTTTTAAACAGAAGAGAGACGGTAAAAGAAAGAGCCTTAGAATAGTAGGCAGGAAGAAAGAACACAGCAAAAATATGAAATAATGTAATTAGCTCTTTTTTAGTTTTGTAAATTGTGTTTGACAGATGACGCAAAAGTTATAACACTGATTGATATGCTTCTAAATATATGTGCAGAAAATAGTTACAATAATAATATAAAGGAGAAGGGGAAAGGGATGTAAAGGGAGATGGGATTTCTAAGCTTCACACAAAATAATGACACCAATAGACTGATTTTTATGTACACATAGTGTAATACCAAGAGGAAATACTAAAAAAACTGTACAAAGAGACATAATTAAAAACACTGTATCTAAATTAAGGTGGAGCTTAAAAGTGTTCACGTGACCCACAGGTAAGCAAGAAAAAGAAAACAGAGAAACATAAATAAATAGGAAAAAAAAAACCATCAAAAAATGACAGAGTTAAGTCCTAACAACAGTCTAAATTCACCGGTTTAAAAACAGATTGGCAGAGTGGGTTTAAAAATATTACCAACCATAAGCTAACTATAAGAAATTGCTTCATGTATAATACTACAAAGCTTTAGTTTCTTAAAGAACTAAACATTTAACTACCATATGACCCAGCAATTATTACCCAGCTGGGCAATTTATTCCATAGAAATTAAGGCCTATATCACAACAAACCTGTACATGAATGTTTATTGCAACTTTACTTGCAGTAATCAATGAGTGGGAACAAATCAACTGTCCTCCAACAGATGAATGGTTACATAAATTATGATATATTCATATCATGCAATATTACTCAGCAATAAAAAGTAACAAAAGTATTGGTATATGCAACAACCTGGGTAAATCTCAAGAAAATTATGCTAAATGAAAAAGTCAATTTCAAATGCTTACATGCTGTATGATTCTATTTACATAACATTATTGAAATGATGAAATTATAGAAATGAAGAAAAGATTAGTGGTGGCCAGAGATTAAGGAAGGAAGGTGGAGGACTATAAAAGAACAACTTGAAGATTCTTTATGGTAAGATGTTCTATATCTTCATGTATCAATGTTACTATCCTGACTGTGATATTGTATATATGGTTTTTCAAGATGCTGCCATTGGGAAAAACTGTGTAGAGAGTACTCATGATCAGTCTGTATTATTTCTTAGATTTGCATATACATATAGAGTTATCTCAAGATTAGGAGTTTAATCAATCACTTTTCAGCCTTTTGGCTAAGATCAGTGTAAAAGTTTAATTTAAAAAATTAAAGACAGCTTGGCGCCTGTAGCTCAAGCAGCTAAGGCACCAGCCACATACATCAGAGCTGGCAGGTTTGAATCCAGCCTGGGTCTGCCAAATAACAATGAAAACTACAACCAAAAAGTAGCTGGGTGTTGTGGCAGGTGCCTGTAGTCCCAGCTACTTGGAAGGCTGAGCAAGAGAATTGCTTACACCCAGGAGTTTGAGGTTGCTGTGAGCTGTGATGCCACAGCACTCTACCCAGGGCGACAGCTTGAGGCTCTGTCTCAAAAAAAAAAAAAAAGTAAATTTGAAACATCCGAAAAGGCTGATTAATATTTTCTCTGGGTGATGAGATTAAAGGAAATTCATATTTTTTCTTATTATGTGTATAATTCAAATTTTCTCTGACAAACAGGAATTACTTTTTTTTTTTGAGATGGAGTCTCACTATTTTGCCCTGGATAGAGTACTGTGCCGTCATAGCTCACAGCTCACAGCAACATCCAACTCTTGGGCTTAAGTGATTCTCTTGCCTCAGCCTCCCAAGTAGCTGGGACTACAGGCGCCCGCCACAACACCTGGCTGTTTTTTTTGTTGTAGTTGTCATTATTGGTTGGCAGGCCCAGGCTGGATTTCAACAGGCCAGTTCTGGTGTATGTAGCTGGTGCCCTAGCCACTTGAGCTACAGGTACTGAGCCCAGGAATTATTGATATTAAAAAAAAAATATGTCAGTGCCTGTAGCTCAGTGAGTAGGGTGCCGGCCACATACACCTAAGCTGGTGGGCTGAACCCGGCCAGGGCCAGCTAACACAACAATGAAAACTGCAACAACAACAAAAAGTAGCCGGGCGTTGTGGCGGGTGCCTATAGGCCCAGCTACTTGGGAGGCTGAGGCAGGAGAATCTCTTAAACCCAAGAGTTTGAGGTTGCTGTGAGTTTTGATGCCATGGCACTCTGCCAAGGGTGACATAGTGAGACTCTGTGTCAAATAAAATAATAATAATAATAATAAAAAGCCAACTTGTAGAGTAGTTGACCCCAATGTTTGGCACTGTGCTTAGCCATCACATGCTATGTCTTTAACAAGCATATCCAAGTCCCCACTCTACCCGTAACCCAACCACATTCCTTCACAGACTAACATACCCTCAGTTGGTGGAAAATAGCCATGATTTAATATTAGTTTAAATTGCTATGTTCGGCTTTAAGTTGCCAGGCTGTTCTGAGAATTTACTGAGTTACTTACTGCCAAACATTCTTTGACAGGAAAAGAGATGATTCAAAATCGTTTTTATTTCCAAAAATGGTCCTTTTAAAAATCAGACCCCATAGTTTACTGTATATTCTGGCAATTCTTTCCAATAATTTATGACTTTATTACTGATTAGTCATAACTGCTTTTATACTAATGAGTGTTCTTTTATCTTTTCATCTTCAGTTGCTCTTAAGAATTGCGCCTTGTCTTTGGAATCTTGTTGTTTCACTGAAATATGTCCAAGTGTAAATTGAATTTAATTCCTTCACTTTGGGATTTATTTTGCTTTCTGAATCTAAGTATTTAAGTATTGGTATAATTGTGTAAACATTTTGATCACCATATTTCCTTCAAACATTACCTATCAACCCTCCATTTCCCCTGTTCGTTCCATGTGGTATTTTTACAAGATTTTTATGTCAGTCCTTCAGATTTTTTTTTTTTTTAATTGAGACAGAGTCTCACTTTGTCACCCTCGGTAGAGTGGTGTGACATCATAGCTCACAGCAACCTCAAACTCTTGGGCTCAAATGATCCTCTTGCCTCAGCCTCCCAAGTAGCTGGGAGTACAGGCACCCACCACAATGCCCAGCTATTTTTTTTTGTTGTTGTTGTTGTTGTTTAACAGGCCTGGGCCGGATTCAAAACCATCAGCCAGGGAGCATGTGGCTGGTGCCCTAACTACTGAGGTACAGGGTTTTTTTTTTTGTTTTTTGTTTTTTTTTTTGGAGACAGACAAGCTGTCACCCTGGGTAGAATGCTGGCATCACAGCTCACAGCAACCTCCAACTCCTGGGCTCAAGCGATTCTCCTGCCTCTGCCTCCCAAGTAGCTGGGACTACAGGCGCCCACCACAATGCCCAGCTATTTTTTGGTTGCAGCCATCATTGTTGTTTGGCAGGCCCAGGCTGGATTTGAACCCTCCAGCTCAGGTGTATGTGGCTGGTGCCTTAGCTGCTTGAGCCACAGGCGCAGAGCCAGATACAGGGTTTTTAATATCTCTTGCATATTCTTTCTCCCTTCCACTCCCATCCCCTTCCTTCCTCTCTAGGCCCCTCTCTCTTTCTCTCTTTCAACTAATACTCTCTCAGTTGTATCCAACATGATGTTTAACCCTTCCAATGATTTTTTAATTTTAAAGACTGTATTTTTCACTTCTAAAATTCTTCCTTGTTTTCTAAATCACAAAAAACACACACATATATATTTTCTTTTTATTATGCTTTCATTTCCTTGTTTGGCATCTTATACTTGTTAGACTGTTTGAGCTGCTGTCTCTGTCTCCTCACCTACTGACGTTTGCTCATGGAAGATTGTTGCATTTGAGTTTTGTATTTTGGAAGATGAGTTCATTTTAAGTGGTGCTTTACCTATAAAAATCCTGTGTAGGTCTGCAACCCAGTGGCTTATGCCTATAATCCCAGCCCTCTGAGAGGTTGAGGCAGGAGGATTACTTTAGCTCAGGAATTGGAGACCAGCCTTTGAAAAGTGAGACCCATCTTCACTAAAAATGTTAGCCAGGCATCGTGGCAGGTGCCTATAGTCTCAAGTATAAAGGAGGCTGAGACATGAGAATCACTTGAGCCCAGGAGTTTGAGCTACTGCACCGAGGTTGAGGTCACAGTTCTCTAGCCCATATGACAAACAGAGACCACATCTCCAAATAAATAAAAAGGAAAAGAAATCTTGCTGAGTCTGGGTTTTACACGAATCCCTTCAGAGCATTGTGCTTCTGTTTATTTCTGCCAGGCCTCCCAAGAATATTGTCAGTTCATAAACAGTTATTAAGTTAATTTTTTGGCTTAGAGGTATTTATACCATGAAACTAAAATAATTACAAAACCCATTTGAAGCAGTTTTTTTCACAAAATATTTCTCCCATCCAAAGCCACGTACTGTAATATAAATGCTGTCATCTCCCTTTGTAATATTTTCCAGGACCAGATGGCCATCAGTTTATAGCTCTTCAAAGGATCTGATTCTGTATAGGAATTTCCATTCTGACTCACTGCTTTCTTAATTTCAAGGTCCATCGGTATTGCAAGATAATTTGCAAGATATTTCAAGGCAACTCTTGATTACTAATAACAGAAGGGTCCTCTTACCTAGCCTCTTACCACTTTTTCAGTTCCGTCTTGTTTGGGGGCCCTGGAAATACTCTGCTTTACTGAAATCTCTCCTATGCACTTACAGTGTTTGCCACATTTTGTTCTGTTTCTTTCTGTACTGAATGATTTTCATATTTTTTCCAGTATTTTTATATTCTTGCAAAAGCCAGTGATTTTGTGCATATGTGTATGTGTTTTTCAAATTTGAGGGGAAACATCACTAAACTCAACTTTTTTTCAAGTTATGTTGACTTTTATTTATTGCTTTATATTTAAAATGCAGCTTATTCACCAAGAAATAATGGGTACGTTAACAAAAAAGTCATGATAAAAAAAAAAAGTCATGATGATAGCTTTAAGGCAATTTTACAATTTCCACCATAAAACAACAATCTACAAACAAATTGTGTTGATCTTAATGATGTTCTAAATGGGTTCAGACAATTATATGCTAAAAATCTAGTGTTAAAAAAATCCTTACTAATCAGCAGCAAGAGAAACAACCTCATGAATCAGATGACTATTCTTCTGCTGTGAAGTTTTTCTCTGTCTCATCCTGGCTAAAAGTGCCTTGGTGTTCATGAAGCAAGACCAGCAGCAGAGTAAAAATTTTGTTTTTTGTATTGTTTATTGTTTGTTTTTGAGACCCTCTGTCATCCTGGATACAGTGCACTCGTGGCCTCATAACTTACTGCAGCCTCAGACTTCTGGGCTGAAGTGATGCTCTTGCCTCAGTCTCCCAAGCAGCTCATCTAATTTTTCTATTTTTAGTGGAAATGTCATCTCGTTCTTGCTCAGGCTGCTCTCAAATTCCTGACCTCAAGAGGGCGTACCACCTAGGCCTCCCAGAGGGCTAGGATTACGGGTGTGAGCCATTGCAGAGAAGTTTTGATGAAGGTATTGAGGGAAGTCCAGAGCGCCCCAGGGAAAGGTGGGAACACCTTGAGCAGCTGAAGACTTTTTCCAATCACTCCATTTAGTATTTCCCATCTCTTCTCTCTCTAGAAGCATTTCCTTTTAATTTCACACATTATTTTATCAGTGAAGGACTTTTTTTTTTTTTTTGAGACAGAGTCTTACTTTGTCGCCCTCAGTAGTGCTGTGGTGTCATAGCTCACAGCAACCTTAAACTCTTGGGCTCAAGCAATTCTCTTGCTTTAGCCTCCCAAGTCGCTGGGATTACAGGCACCTGCCACAATGCCTGGCTATATTTAGAGACCAGGTCTCACTCTAGCTCAGTCTAGTCTCAAACTGGTGAGCTCAAGCTGGCCTCCCAGAGTGCTAGGATTACAGGTTTGAGCCACCAAGCTCAGCCCTGGTTTAGAGTTTGACCTAGTTTTTTTTTTTTTTTTTTTAGTATCTTGAGTCATATGTTTCAGGCTGATTTATTCAGAAAAGCCAGGGTTTGCCTTCTGCAGCAAGCCTAAGCATGCCTTACCCATACTCCCTGGCAGCTGTAGCTAAATATACAGTTCATGTATCTATCTTATTTGAAATCATCTAACAAAGCAAGCTCCACTCAGAGCCGCAGAGCGAAGCAGACAAACCTTGAATCCTCCTTCCTTATTGACAATCGCTGTAGTCAGGGAGAAGACTAGCAAGGCCCACTCTGAGATAGTTGGTATATGAATTAATCTTTTCCACAACAGCTTTTTATAATGTTTGCAATTTACCTTTTTAATTTTTTCATGTTTTAGTGGGAATTTCCGTTTTTATACATGTAGTGGCTAATTTCATTTGAAACAAAGTGTAATGTATTGATATTTCTGTTTTTAACCTGATTATTTGCTTTTGTCACTAGTAAATTTAGTTCTTATGAAGAGCCCATAGAGGTAATAAAAAGAATTTTCTATTCTATTCACTCCTCCATTCTGGATTCTATTCTTGGATCAAGTAAAATTGATCAAAGAAAGCCGCATTTATGGTTTATTATTAAGCCCCTACTGAAAGCAGTACATAAATGCAGGGTTATAAATACTTTATTAGGTTTAAAATATGTCAGAAAGCCTACATGTAACAGTTTCCAACAACTTCCAATCTTACACCAAGTCCCTCCCAGGATTGACTTCGTTGATTATATAGCAGAGTCGGAGTGGATGGTGTGTGGCTATTGTCAGGACACTGGCCATGTGTTTTGGCTGGCTAGCAATATAACCACTTATTGTGTTTGGGAATTCTTAATCTTGTAGATATTTGGTTTGAATGGTAGGGGTGGATGATCCACTATGGGAACTAAAAAATGCCAGATCATTCCTTTCCCTTTCCCTTTTGCTGATAGATCCTTGGCTCTACCAATCAGAAGCTGCCTGATGGGATTCTACTCCTGAGCTACAGAAAATAAAGGTTTGAGAGGACACGTGCTCTGAGGTGGGAATGGCAGCAAGAGAGAGTAGTTTTATATACAGACCAATTCTAAGCATGCTTCAGTGCGTCTTTCTTAGTGGCTTAGCCTCCAGCCTGTATCTCGAGGCTCTTCTTTGCAGATTTTGTGAGCTATCCCAGTATCTGTTTCGTGAATTACTTTTTTGCTTAACTCAGCTGGAAGATGGCATCTGTTTCGGCTATGTGAGAAACTAGACTGACAGCTTTTTCTTAGACATTTTACTCAGAGATTTAATGTGGACTTAACATGTGCCTCATTTCTGGCAATGAGCTCTATAACATTTGTCATATTCTCTCTTTTACTTTTTCTAGCAGCTAGAAAGCTCAGAATCAAAATTGGAATTTAATCGTAGCATAGAGTAACTCCTACAATTAGTAACATTAGCTTACCTTTGCTTTTTCCCCCACTGCTATTTATTTTATTTGCATTGTGATGTCACTGGTGGCAAGCGGCCTGCAGGAATGGATTCCCCATGTTCTCATTCCTTCCTTGTGGCAAGCTCCCAGGTCTCAGTCTTTTCCCTTTTCCCTTGTAGTTGCTGTTACCCCTTTTTTCTCCACCACACACCTGGCAAAGGAGGGTGATGTAGCCTCCCTAGCTCTGCACTCCCTTCCTTCAACTCCTAATAAAAGCTCACTTAAGTGTTTTAAAGTAAATAGCCATAGAAAACCATTGTAGCAAAATATAAGCAGCCAAGATTCTAAAATGTGGCAATTTTATGTGTCTTAGTCTTTCTCAGATAGTCAAAGTGTTACAGGATTCTGTGTTTTTAAATTTTTAAGCTTCGTTAAACTCCCTCCTGTTCTATTAAAGTTAAAATTAGTTTTGTTATGAAATAATACAGATGTTTTTTAAAAGCTAAGCTCTTCAAAATTTTTTTGTTGAAGTTGTGTTTTTACTGTGAGTATTTCTGTCCATGAAGACCTCTCTATTTAGGTTTTCTTTTGTGTCTTTCAATTAACTTTTACATTTTCTCCATAAGTGTATTACATATTTTTCTGATATTTTTTCCTAGGGGCTTTATTTTTGTTGCTATTAAAAATGTGATTTTTAAAGTATATTTCTAAATGTCTCCTGATTATGTACAGGGATACAATGTACTTTTTAAAATATTAATCTTACACTCCAGTAAACTTGTTGAACTTTCATTCTAATAATTAGTCTTTAGTCTTCTTGGACTGTTTATACAATCATTTCATCTGTTAACAATAATTTTGATTCTTTTCAATCCTTATACCATTGATTGATTGCACCTGCTAAGATCTCTAGCCCAATGCTACATAGAAATTAGCAGCCATCCTTGTCTTTTTTCTACCTTAAAGTGTCTTCATCTTCATAATTGATTATTTTACTATTAGATAATGCAAAATACCATGATCAAAATAAAGAATTTTCCTTCTGTTACTACTACAAAAATAGTTTTTGTTAAATTTTATCAAATATTTTCCTACATCTATTTTAGATGATTATATGAAATTTCCTTTTAATTCCTTAAAGTAATTAATAGATTTTCCAGTGTTTAACTATTCTTGCATTCGTGGAATATAGCCTACTTATATAATTCCCCTTTTCATCCTATTCATAATTAATTTTTCTATTTAGGTTAAATTAGACTAGTGGTTGTCAAAGGATGGTCCTCAGGCCAGAGCAGCAGTGTCATCTGGAGACTTGTTAGAAACGCAAATTATTGGGCCCCACCTAGTTTTGCTGATGCCTATTCAACCTTAAGAACCAACAAATGGAGTATAAAGATTCAGAGAAGTGCTTTCTCTTCTGTCTCCTTTGAAACAAATTATATAAAATTGGGATTATCTCTTCCACAAATATATGATATAATTTACCTATAAAATTTCTGATTGGACTTTTTTTTTTGCAGTTTTTTTTTTTTTTGGTCAGGGCTGGGTTTGAACTCACCATCTCCACATATGGGGCTGGCGCCCTACTCCTTTGAGCCACAGGTGCCACCCCTTGGTTGGATTTTTTTCCTTTAAAACAGTGGATTTTTTCCTTTAAAACAAGGATTTTTTTCCTTTAAATCAACCTTCCTAATGCTGCAACCCTTTAACACAGTTCCTGTGAGTTGCGACCCATAGGTTGACAACTGCTGCTTTAAAACAATGTAATATACAAGAATCATTCGTTTATGTATGAATCTTACATAAATATTATAACTCAAACACCTGTTAACCATCATCAGAGAGAGAGAGAATGATTCTGGCACCCTGACAGCCCCTCATGTGTTCTTTCTCCCTCATAACTCCTTCCATTCCTTCTAAATTTTAGTATAATCCTGAATTTTTTGATAGTGGTTACCTTGCTTCTATACAAGTGTGTGTGCATCCTTAAATAATATAGTCTAGTTTTGCCTCTTTGGGGACT
Source organism: Loris lydekkerianus (assembly GCA_963574355.1). Classification (NCBI taxonomy): domain Eukaryota; kingdom Metazoa; phylum Chordata; class Mammalia; order Primates; family Lorisidae; genus Loris; species Loris lydekkerianus. The sequence continues at coordinate 6,802 of CAUYPK010095081.1, read as the reverse complement.
TAACATAAAGGGAAGCATGCAGTGTTATATACTGGATGTTTGTGTCCCCCAACATTCATATGCTGAAACCCTGAACCCTAATGAGATGGTATTCAAAGGTGGGGACACTGGGAAGTAATCAAGCTTAGGTGAAGCCATGAAGGTGGAGCCCCATGATGGGATTATTGTCCTTATAAGAGGAGAAGGAAACTAGAGCCCACTCTCTAACCCATGTGAAGGTACAGGCAGAAGTCCACAAACCAAGACCCTCACCAGGCATTGCATCTGCTGGTGCTTCATCATGGACTTCTCAGCTTCCAGAACCGTGAGAGATAAGGTTTGTTGTTTAAGCCATTCAGTCTATGTTTTTATTATAGCAACCTGAACTAAAACATGCATTGTGTGTTGTATTGTCTGGTTTTTTTTTCACTTCACATTATTTGTAAGGTTTAACAATGTTATTGCATATACCTCTAGTTTTTAAATTTTTACTGCTCTTATTATTCCACTATATTAGTATACCATAACTATTCTGAGCATTGTTTTTGTGACCATTTGGGGGAAGTTATGAACAAGGCTCCTATGAACATTTGTATACAAGTACCCTGGAGTACTTAACACAAATTCATATATTTCAAATTACGGAGTTTTAGGGTAAGTATAATTGATTGACTATCAGTTCTGAGTGCGCCCATCAATATAGAGTCTACAATCAAGAAAGGAATTCCTTCAAGTGCTTCTCTTTAAAAACGAGTATCATGGGCTGGGTGCTCGTAGCTCAGTGGTTAGGATGCTGACCACATGCACTGGGGCTGGTGGGTTCAAAACTGGCCTGGGCCTGCTAAACAGAGTACTATGCTAATTTTTTCGGTAGAGGGCATTGAAGGGAAATTGCTGGATGAGGAAGATAGCTCCTGTGATATCTTCAGAGGTCTAAGTGTGAGAGCAATTACTGGGATCTACTATACAGCCTGCCCCAGCTGAGATCACTCTGTAATATTGCACCCTCAGCTTGGTGATAACCTTTCCAAGCCATCTGGATGTAAACACCAAAGCTCACACATGACCCATACACAGCCGCCTGTGGCCTGGAGGCTCAATCCCCCAGCTACTGCTTCCTCTCCAAGCCCCTGATTGTGGGTATGCTTTGGTCTCCTGCCCTCAGCCCCACGCTCCTCCTGCCCACTTACACCACTGTGGATTGCTGCTTTCCATTGCTTATTGCTTGCCCAGCGATTCCAGACTAGCTCTAGCTTGGCTAAATGAGCCAATTTTTCTGCTATTTAGTGGCCAAAACACATCTTCACTCAGGTCTGAAACCCATTCAAGTTTGTCTTTTCTTGGGTACTCTGTCTTTGTGTTTTATACCTACTGTTTTACCACAGGTACTAAGTCTTACATTGCATTTCCTTGCTTACCCTAGTCTGGGGTTTCTTCTTCCGTCCTGGACACAGACTGCTACACTCGGCTTGCTTTCAGCTTTGTTGGAGAATGCCACATTATTTCCCGGTCATATGAATTTATACTTTCACTAGCACTAAATAAGAACTTCACATTTTTTGTCAGACTTTTAATTTTTTGCTCATCTGATGGACTGTAGAGGACACAAAGTCATTGTGATTTTGTGACTTTTCATATTTTTTATCGCTATTAAGATTCAGGATCTATTCATACAGATGGCCATTGAGATTTCCTCTTTTGTTGAAGTAACTAATTTTCAATCTTTTGCTCCCTTTTCTATTAGGTAGCTTGCCTTATCACTGACTTGTTAATTTTCCTTGTATATGCTGGATACTAGTCTTTTCTCTATGCACATATGTTCTCCTGCTTTGTAGCTGGCTTTTTAACTCTTCCACCTGGTTTTCTACTTCATTAATTTAATTAAAATGTTTTTCTTTTTTATCTCTCTTTTAGTTGGGGGCCAGTTTCTTATTTTTTTGTCCTCTTTTTGAATATAAGCATTCAGGACTATAAATTTCCCTTTAAACATATTTGACTACATCTCACAATTTGATAGGTAATCACATGTTCCAATTACACTTTATTCTTTCAAATATGATTTAGGAGTGTATGTTAACACTTCAAAATAAGATTTACTTATGATTTTTACTATTAAAATCTACTTTTTTTTTTTTTTTTTTTCTTTTTGAGACAGAGTCTCTTGGGCTCAAGCAATTCTCTTGCCTCCGACTCCCAAATAGCTAGGACTACAGGCGCCCGCCACAACACCTGGCTAATTTTAGAGATAGGGTCTCTTTCTCTCTAGGTCAGGCTGTTGTTTTTTGTTTGTTTGTTTTGTTTTTAATTGTTGGGGATTCATTGAGGGCACACAGAAGCGGGTTACATTGATTGCTTTTGTTAGATAAGGAACTTCTTATTCTCAGGCTGGTTTTGACCTCTTAAGCTTGGGCAATCCATCCGCCTTGGCCAGAGTGCTAGGATTACAGGCATGAGTAAAATTTACTTTTTTATTGTGGTTAGAGAATAAAGCCTCTGATACAGTTACCTTAAAATGTGTTGAGACATGGTATGTGTCCCAAAACATCGTCAGGTCTTATAAATGTACCATGTGTTTTTAAAGAATGTATAGTTTTCTAATTGTTGCAGATAGGAGGTTTATTTAATCAAATTTGATAATTGTTCAAATTTTTGATACCTAAATTTAAGCTGTTTGATGAATTACTAAAAGAGAAAAATAAAAATCTCACTCTGCTTGTGGTTTTATAAATTTCTCCATGTAATTCAGCGTTGAATTTTTTCATCAGTTAAGGGGTATATTTCTACCTTATTAATACTGTCTTTTGAACCATAAACATGGTATATTTTCCCCTTTATTTAGATCTTTAATTTCTTCCAATAATGTTCTGTAGTTTTGAGGGTTTAATTGCAGCAAAAATCACACAATATAAAATTTATCATCTTAACCACTTTTAAGTATAATCTTAAAATTTTAATCTTTTCCTATTAAGTGTAATGTTAACTATAGGTTTTTAATAATCTCTATCAGATGGAGGAATTTCCCTTCTATTTCTAGTTTGAATAGTTTCATTAGGAAAGGGTATTGCATTTTGTCAAATGCTTTTTCTGTGCCTATTGACATGATCACATAGTTTTAAGTTTGGTTTCTTATTTTTCATTCTATAGTAATTATTTATTATGTTAATTTATTTTTTGATCTTAAGCCAACTTGCATTCCTGGAATAAACCTACTTGATCATGTGTATAATTTTTTTATATGCTGTTGGATTCATTTTGCTAGCATTTTGCTTATGGATTTTTGTATCCATATTTATAAGAGATTTTAGTCTGTAATTTTCTTTCCTTTGTAGGAAAGGCTAAGGATATTAGCCTGATTCTGGTTATCAGGCTAATACTGGCCTCACAGCATGAAGTGGGCAGCATTCCCATCCCTTCTGTTTTTGGAAGAATGTGTTTTTTTATAAAAAGTGTTCATTGTTCTCAATTTGCTCAAAATTTTTGATAGAAGTCAGTGTAAAATCATCTAAGGTTGGGCTTTTTTTTTGTGGGCAATGTTTTGATTACTAATTTAATCTTTTTGCTTGTTGTAGATCTGCTCAGATTGTCTTCAGATTGTCTCTTTTTTCTTCTTCTTCTTTTTTTTTTTTTTTTGATACAGAGTTTCACTTTGTTGCCCTCAGTAGAGTGCTGTGGTGTCATAGCTCACAGGAACCTCAAAACTCTTGGGCTTAAGTGAGCCTTTTGCCTCAGCCTCCTGAGTAGCTGGGACTACAGGCACCACCACACCTGGCTATTTTTAGAGATGGGATTTTGCTATAGCTCAGGCTGCTTTTGAACTCCTGAGCTCAGGCAATCCACTCACTTTGGCCTCCTAGTGTGCTAGGATTATAGGCATGAGCCACCTCTCCTGGACTTATCTCTTTCTTCTTGAGTCAGTTTGGGTAGTTTTTGTGTTTCTAGATATCTATTTCATCTACGCTGTCTCATTTGTGGGTATACAATTGTTTGTAGTATTCTTTCACAATCCTTTTTATTTCTGTAGGATCAGTAGTAGTGTCTCTTATTTCTAATTTTAATAATTTAATTCTCATCTCTTTTATCTTGGCTACTCTAGCTAATGGTTTGTCAATATTATCTTTTTTTTTAAACAGCTTCTTGTTTTATTGATTCTCCACTTTTGTTTTCATAATCTTGATTTCATTAATTTCTGCTCTAATCTACTATTTACTTCCTCCTGGTTGCTTTAAGTTTATTTTGCTCTTTTTTTCCGGGGACATTAAAATGAAAGCTTAGGTTATTGACTTGAGCTGTTTCTTCTTTCTTAACAGGTACAAATTCATAGTTACACATAATTTGCAGGTATACATTTTTCTCTGAACACTGATTTTGCTGCATACCATAAGTTTTTGTCTGTGTTTTTATTTTCATCCAGTTATTTAGGAGTGTGTTCTTCGTATTTTTCTGTGACTTTCCCAATTGCCTTCTATTACTGACTTCTAGTATTTTCTTTGTAATTGGAAAATACTTATTTCTATACTTTTAATCTTATATTTCTATCATCCATACTTTAAATTTATTGAAGTTTGTTTTATGGTCTATGATCTATCCTGGAGAATGTTCCATATATATCTGATAAAAATGTAGGTTCTGATTTTACTCCATGAAATGTTTTATGTATTTGTCAGGTTTAGTTGGTTTATAGTGTTGTGGAAATCTTCTATTTCCTTGATTTTCTGATTAGTTGTTTTGCCTATGCATTATTGAAAGTGGGTTATTGAAATCTCTATTATTGTTTACTTATGTATTTCTCCCTTCATTTTTCTGTTTTGCTTTATGTATTTTCGTGGCTTGTTGTTTGATGCATATGTTTATAATTGTATCTTCTTCATGGATTGACTTTATTATTATAATATGTCCTTCTTTGTATATAGCAACATTTTAATTTTATTATTTAATCATTTATTTATTTTTGAGACAGAGTCTCAGTATGTCACCCTTGGTAGAGTGCTGTGGCATCATAGCTCACAGCAACCTCAAACTCTTGGGCTTAGGTGATTCTCTTGCCTCAGCCTGCCAAGGAGCTGGGACTACAGGCGTCTGCCACAATGCCTGGCTATGTTTTTGTTACAGTTGTCATTGTTGTTTAGCAGGCCCGGGCTGGGTTTGAACCCATCAGCCCACATGTATGTGGCTGGCACTGTAACCACTGAGCTACGGGCACTGAGCCTATAGCAATATTTTAAAATGTTTTTTTCTCCTGGCATTAGTATAAACACTCTAACTTCATGTAGCTGCTGTTTGCATAATATATATTTTTATATACCTTTAAATTTGTATTTTGAATGTAAAGCATGTCTCCTGTAGACAGCATTTAGTTGGACATTACAGTTTTTTTTTTTTTTAAATTCAGTCTGACAGGCTATGTCTTTTAATTGTTACTCTGGTCACATTTAATGTTACTACTGGTTTAATTGGGTTTATGTTTGCCATTTTACTTTATGTTCTCTGTGTCTCACGTCTTTTTTGTTCCGTTATTCCTCCTGTATTGCTTTGTTTTGCAGTAAATATTATCTAAGTAGCATTTTGATTTTCTTAAATAATTTTTCACTGTATGTATTTTTAGTAACTTCCTTCCTGAGTGGTTCCTTTACTACTATACACATTACAACTGATCAGAATTGGCTTCAGGTTTATATTATTTAATTACTTAACTCTTGTGAGGTTTCAAAATATTCTTCTATAGCTCCATTTCCTTTCCCTTCTTTTGTTATTCTTATACACAGTAATCTATACTTTACAAACTCCAAAATAAATTGTTATAATTATTACTTTATGTAATTTTATATCTTTTAAAGTAGCTGAGAGTATAAAAAACAAGTATATGTTTATAGCTTTTGTTTTATTAACCTTATTCATTTCTTTCTCTTCAATTGTTCTTGTGGCTACAAATCAGTCTGGAGTAGTTTTTCTTAGCTCAAGATGACTTTGTTCCTGACCACCTTCTTTATGGTATTACCAGCAAAGGGATCAAATTTCTCTGTGTTATGGGATCAATAATATATTATACACATATTGTTTTATACAGTTGCTTCTTAAATTAGTTAGGAGATAGAGGGAAAATACATATACTCTATTTAAATTACATAATAAATGCTGTCAGGGCTTTTTTCTTTTGTGGAATTGATTTGTCATCTAGGTCATGTTCTTTCAGCCCGAAGAACTCTTAGAATTTCTTGTAAGGAGGGTCTGTGACAAATTCTCTGCTTATGTGTATCTGAGACTATCTTTCATTTTCTTTCATTTTTGAAAGATTTGCTGAATATAAGATTCTTGGTTAGCAGTGTCTTTGATCATTTGGAATAAATTACCTCCCTGCTTGCTGGCCTCCATTGTTTCTGCTGGAAAGTCAGCTTTTAACAGTGGTCTTGGCCGACCTCTCTTTGGATGTCTTTTCTCCTGACCGTTCCCAGATATTAAGTTCTCTTAATTGCAGGATGGCTGCTTTATCATTTTCAAAAATAAAACTCAGAGGAAACACAGAAGAATATTATAAGCTACAGTTTGGAATGTAGTTAGAAAAACATAGACTGTATGAAACTCTCCAGGACCAACAGCTGAACAAACAAATCGCAAGAAGACAGAGGGAGAGATGGAGACTGTAATCCTCTAGAGCAGCGGTTCTCAATTTGTGGGTCGCGACCCCTTTGTAACAATGAAAATACATCCTGCATATCAGATATTTACATTATGATTCATAACAGTACCAAATTACAGTTATGAAGTAGCAACGAAAATAGTTTTATGGTTGGGGTCACCACAACATGAGGAACTGTATTAAAAGGTC